>APFE031651271.1:1891-77707 GCA_000404065.3 Pinus taeda
AGGTTTCCCCCTCGAAGAGGCTGAATTCTAAGGCGTTGATCTATCTTTTCTATCTTTTCTTGAGCTTGTTTCATAACATTTTCTTTATCAATAGTAGTTCTTCATAGGTATGTTACTCCCCCTATCATGTGCTCTTTCGTTTGGCAATGTGGTCCATGATAGATGTGTTTAAATTTCTTCATGTGATGAACCAACTCCCCCTGCTTGCATAAACTCCTCTAGCTTCTTTAGATAAGAAATATTTATGCCTTGTGATCAAGTGGAAGAAATTTTCAACAATAGTCCATCAAATGAGTAAGGAATCATGTTCATCAATGGAGTTTCTCCCAAGATATGATCTATCAAAAGATGATTGTCCATGTGTGACTCATTAAGAATTTCATAGGGCCCATTCACAAATAGCTTCTGCAAGAATGATTAAGAAACATAGGCTCCTCCTAATAGTATGCATGGTCTCCTTTGGCAGAGTCTCATTATCAAACACTTGGAATATCGAGGATGACTTTATCAGATCAACAACATGTGTTGTTGGCTGGAGTGTTCAAGAGACTTTCAGATTTGGTTTGCTTCCTTCTCCATACTTGTGTAACTTTCTTGGTTTGGTTTTCATGGTTTTAGCTTGTTTAGGGACCCAAGTCAAGTTACAATCACATGCCATTTATCAAATGTTTTGGAAATTGAAGCACTCCATCTTGTTCATGAATGAGAAATCATGACTTCTTTTTGCAAAATTACTTCTAGGAGATTGGCGGGGACCATTATATTTGTCTTCGTGATATGCCCTACAATATTTTGCCACGTGCCCAAATTTTGTACAAGAATAGAAATAACCAAGAAATATACTTTTGTACCTTGGAGATGAAGATTTCCTTGAAGAACTTTTGAAGTCCTTTTTCCTTGGGATTCTTTGATGATATTCATTTCCTTTTGTATTCTTGACACCATCTGCAAGTCTCCTTGGAGTAGGATTTATTCCCTAGTTGTCTTGACTCTTCTCCTTGCCTTTGCTGGAACTGGGAGCATCAACATTTCTTTCCAGCTTCCTCACATCCTTGTTGTTTGAAGTATTATCCTACTTGCTTGAGGTTTCACCTGCATAGCCAAGACCTGATTTATCAAGGGGAGACCTTTGATGAAGTAGGATGTCATCTAGGGTTTGGGAACTTTTCAAGTTCTTATTCAACAAGTCAACTTCCTTTTTAAGAAAGATAATTTCTTCCTTCATTTTCTTGCATTCTTCATCCTTCTTTGAAAGTATGATCTCCATTTATTCCTTCAACTTGGTTGCTTCACATAATTGGGCCTTAAGAGAAGTGATTTCCGATCTTAACTTGGTAATGTCATCATCCTTTTCTTCTAGTTGGCATTCCATGGTGTTTCTCTCCTTTTCTGCTTCATCAACTTATCCTTCAATGAATGCCAAAGCTTCCATCACTTTCTCAACTCCTGGTGCTTGTTTCCTTGGTTCTTCTAGTTAAGATCTAAGGGAGGAGACTTCTTCCTTGTATTGACCAATCTCTGCTTCAAGTTTGTTTAACTCTTGAGTCTTTGTTCAAGGTGACTTGACAAAGTTTCTTCCCTTTTATTTTCCTTATCCAATTGATTTGTCAAGGATATGACTCCTTCATGATGCTTTCTTTTATTTTGATGAAATTCCTCCTTAAGCTTGGTGAGCTCCTCTTCTATTTCTTGTACTTGAAGCTTGAAAAGGTCAACTTCCTTCCTTGTCTTGTCCTGGTCACCATCTTGCGCTTTCTTCTTAAGTTCCTCATTTTCCTTTTTCAAACTATTAATCTCTTCCATGGAAACTATAAGTTTAGTCAGGAGATATTCTTCAAAGTCTTCTTTACTTTCTTCTAGGCCTTCTACGAACTTGATGTCATCACTCTTATTTTCAGCGTCCTTGACGGGTTCTGGATTTCCTTCTTGATTTCATCATCTTCTTGACTAGAGGTCATGGTCAACGCTCCTTTTGGGTGAAGGTCATGAAGTTTGTCCCATAAGTCTTTTTGCTGACAAACATTTTTCCATTTTCGTCTTTATAGGATTAGGCAGCCCATTCAAAATCGCCTTTATTTCTTTTACATTGTACTCCTTGGATTCTTCGTCCATCATGCTATCAATAATCACTAATTCCCATACTTCAATGCCTAGATCCATTAAGAAATTTCTCATTCTTACCTTCCATACATCAAAATTTCCATTGAAAAATGGAGCTTTCCCAATTTGATTGTCGTTAGTTTTGACTGTTGAGGAAGAGACATCTTTAGGAAGATTGAAGGATTTCTTCGTTAGCTTTGCCATTCACGTTCTTCGGATCAACCTTCAAGCTATTAGGCTTTGAGAGAAGGTATAGGCTCTGATCCTAACTATTGGAAATACTAAGAGAGGGGGTGAATAAGTATTTCTTTTCAATTGTTATTTTTACTAGTTAGATCACTTATATTTAGAACTCAAAATGAACAATGATAAAATAAATATTTTTATTAATCTCCTCTTTACAATAAATCAAGTACAATATGTGTAGTGCTCCAACACTAGATGAAGGTGCCGATCTTCAATCTCCTAGGCTCTAACCTGTATTTTTCGATGCACCGACTTGGACTTCTAAGGCTCCAACTTTGTCAATTTTGAGGCACCAACCTCAAGGGCTCCAACCCTCTATCTAGTTCAGGCTCCGACCTATTTTTTGGAGGACTCCGATTCTCTAGGGCTCCAACTCTATCCTCCAAGGCACCAACCTTGTCTTCTTTAGGCTCCAACCCTCAACTTCACTTCGTCAAGATGTATTTGGTTAAACTTCACGACTCCCAATGTCTTCTTCAACGAGCCCTATCAATATTCACCTAGTCTCCACTATAGTCTACACGTTACATCATCAATGAAAACCTTGATCTCTTAGAAGGTGTCACCATTGCTCTTCATCATACTCAAACAATTTCTCCAAGTCACCTCATGATGACATCAATAATGCATCATGATCTCCAATAATATCTCCAAGTTCAATTTCAAAGTATCTTCACAAGATGCTCTAGGGTGTCGTTAATGTGCTCCAAAAGGATCATCAAAATAATGCTCTTTCAAGAGTACTTCAAATCCAAAGCCCAAATAAGAAATGAAAAATGTACGTAATTGATCCAAGGATAACCTACGAGTCTTCAATCTCCTCCTCCAGGAATTCTTGAAAGGTGTTTGTATATCTTCAATAAAGTTCTTCACTGTTCAATTAATTTCAAAATCACTCGTGTTGACTTCACTGTGCCTTGCACTTATCTTCACCTATTGAGCTTCACCCAATCCATCAATTCTATTATCCAAGAGAGGACACTGTTATCCAATAACGCCACCATTTAAGAGAAGAATCCTCTTAAGGTTGTTGTTGTATTGCACAAGATGTAACACTACTTCCATTTATTCAAGGATCTGAACACTATAATGAAGTGTATCTGAGATACACCATATTATAGTTATGTGACTACATGAGCACAGAGATACCACAATCCAGCTGTGCAGTTTGAGTTACAAAAACATGTGATTGTTGTATGTCAAGTCCAAGATTGAATGGAGGCTCCAAAAATGGATGCTATTAGAGCTCGTGTCTTTTAGTTCTGAGCTACATAGATCTGAGATGTTTATATGCTAATACGAGCTCTTGTAGAATGAATGTTATATAGTTTTATCACTGGTATGAGATTTAAACAAAATTAATTGTCCAAGCCTCTCCACAGGATTGAAGTTTGAGTCCTAAAAATGTCACTAATCTAAATATTCACAAGACTATGATTTTGGTTACTCATAGGTCCAAAAAAAATCTGAAACATATGTCACAAGTCAAAATATTGTCACAGGTTTGAGGATTTAGTGCCACGGGTGCGAAGGTTCAACATGTTTGAAGTTGCAGCGCTACATGTCACAGATTTGAAATTTCAGTGCTACAGATCCAAAATTTCTTCCATAGGAGACATGGGTCCGAGGTCTCTACAAGTCTCCATAGGTGAGTCTAAGCTATTATAGGTGTGATATTCTTCAGAAGGAGTCTAACTTCAAGGTTAGATCTGAATTCTCACAGTAGGTGATCTGAGTTGTCCATAGTCCTATCCCCAGATCCACAATACCACATATATACCACAATTGAATGATAAGTCAACAACAAAATTAACCCAACCAATATGTCATCCTCAACCTTTTTCTTCTTTTGTTCTTCCTTATTGTATTCTTCACTGAATTTTCTATAATTTTCACCGAGCTCAATAAGGAAAAATGAATGGGTTCATATTTATATTTATAGTTGATTGTCTTTAACAAAAAGACATTTCGGGTGGGTTGGAGGGCTGACTTGCGTCTTTGAGCATAGGTCGGATCAACATTAATTATATTTTTCATAACTTAAAAATTCAATATCTCACAAACTACTAGGAGTTTCGGGACAAATAAGGGCTCATTAGAAAGGAAAAAATATACTTTACAAGATGGTATATGACCCATGATGATAGGTTGCCTCCAAGATGCCAAAATTTATTTTTCTTTGTAACTTTCCTTGAATTTTTTATGTGCAGAAGGTGATTAGGACAATATGGCTTCTCTATTGTTTGGGACAACATGGATTTGTCATAGGATTTTAATGTCATCATGTAGGAGTGTGTCATCATGAGTGTATCATTCTGTCATCATATAATGGTGTAGTGATATGTCATAGGGCTGCATCTTTAGGAGAACTCCAAAATAGTCTTCCAACCATCAAATGATATCCAATCATGTTATCAAGACCTCATCAAGTGTCGTCTTCCATATGCCATAAAGGGCTTCTAGATCATCAATCAAGGCATATGATTGACACTTGGCACTTGGCACTTCTAAAGACTTCTTCATTATTGGCTTGACATATTAATTGATGGCATTCTTATGAAACAAGAGTTATGACATCATCATCTGGAGACAAGCATCTTAAGAATATTTTCCATCTTGGCTAGTGCCATATTGACATCAATGACAACCTTGATTAACAATAACCCCCTTTGTCATTGATGGCAATATTATTTCCCTTCCAACAATCTCTCCCCCTTTGACATCAATGGCAAACGGGGTGCCCAAGTAATCCCCTTGTCAGGCTGCTTCTTTTATTTATCAATAATAGTTCTTCATGGTTATGTTACTCCCCCTATCATGGTGCTCTTCCTTCTAGCAATGTGGTCCATGATATATGTATTTAGATTTCTTCATGTGATGAACCAACTCCCCCTGCTTTCATAAACTCCTATAGATTCTTTAGACAAGAAATATTTCTACCTTGCAATCAAGTGGAATAAATCTTCAACAATAGTCCATCAGATGAGTAAGGAGTAATGTTCTTCAATGGATTTTCTCCCAAGAGATGATCTATCAAAAGATGATTGTCCATGTGTGACTCATTAAGAATTTCATTGGGCCCATTCATGGATAGCTTCTACAAGAATGATTAAGAAACATAAACTCCTCCTAATAGTATGCATGGTATCTGTTTGGTCAATTTAGTGTGATCTAAATTGCTATTTATATTGTCAACCCGGGGTTCGTAAACTGACGAAGTGAGGTGTACTATATGTACTTAGATAACCATTTTCTTAGGTTTTTGTCATTTTAAGCT
Source organism: Pinus taeda (assembly GCA_000404065.3). Classification (NCBI taxonomy): domain Eukaryota; kingdom Viridiplantae; phylum Streptophyta; class Pinopsida; order Pinales; family Pinaceae; genus Pinus; species Pinus taeda. Next base: position 7,515 of record APFE031651271.1, read on the forward strand.
TTTTAGTTTGTTTTTGGATTTTATTATTTTCTTAATGTGTGGTGATGAAAGTGAAGTGTGAAGTGTGTGGAGTGTAAATGATTATGATTTCTATGCTTGAAACATGCTCAAAAGAAAGCTTTACAATAACTGAAATGAAACCAATCCTCAGGAGAAAACAAAATGCATCAAAAAGCGAACTAATGGCAATGGCCCAGTATCCTTGCTGCTGAAAATGAAAAGAAAGCAAAAAATTGAAAAACAACTCAAACTTAAAGTAAAGTAGCTAATTCACACTACTTGAGCTTTTTAGATCCTTTGCCCCTTGGCTCAATCTACCTTGGGGAAATAATCATGAGCATAACAAGCAATATGATATTTAACTGTTCAAGAAAATAAATTGCATAAGGAAACTAATCACACTACTTGAATTCTTCAAATCCTTTACCCCTCAGCTCAATCTACCTTGGAGAAGTAATCATAAACATAACAAGCAATATGATAACTAAATGTAAAAAGAAATTAATCACACTACTTAGACTCCTTTAGTTCTTTACCATTCAGCTCAATCTACTTTATGGAAAACAACTATGAGTAAGTAATATGACACTTAAATCACACCACAGTTAGTGATCTTCTGATCTCCTGCTGATATAGTCATTTGACCACAAAAAGAAATCATAAAATTATTAAGTAGTATGACATCTAATTTAGCAGAAAAAGAAATAAACAAATAACAATTTGAAAAGGACAATGCTGAATGTAAATTGCATAAAATAAAGGTTAGCAGGAAGGACAAGATGATCACATATGCCAAAAGTTATTAAAGAAAATAAAAGATTGCCCGGGCTGCCTAAAAGAACCTGCAAAAAGGCACTGATCAGTTTATAAAGACAAAGATATAAACAACAGAAACATAAAGCAAAACATATTATGTACAAACTAATGAAAAAACAAAAGCATAATGAAACTAAACAAATACTTTACAGGGCTTCAGTATGCAGGGGCCCTCTGCCACTTTAGCCAATCAAATGATCACAAGACTATCTTTAGAAAGGTCTACTCATGTATTCAAATCAGCAACATATAAAACAATGGGGTGATATAACCAGCAGCGTGCGGAAATTACATAACAGTTCAGAAATTCTATGCATCCAAAAGTCTCTTTACAGCATTTGAAAATGCGTTATTTATAATGTAAAAGTCCTACAGTTAACTAATCAACTACTTAGGCTATTAACTGCGTGCCATAGACACGTAGATCTCATGAGCCGAGATCTAGTGTAACTATCGTTATGCTTCTTAAATCCTGGAGTGGTTGGCTGTTAGATTCGTTGTTCAAGAACGATCCTCAGGTGCGCTGGAGCCTCCGTGAGCTGGGAACTAGGCCACGTATCATTCACGTGCCTTTAACAGTAGCGTGCCACCGCTGGACTCTTCGGTTGGCCACGTCTTTGACTTTGGTTGACCGCGGCTTCAAAATGATGATTTGGCCAGTTCAAAGGGACACGATCCATGTACATGCCATCTGGAGCTTGCCCATATAGCCCGTTCCTTCAGAAGACACCTGGAGCACAACCTTTAACAAAATGGCTGCGGAATCCTGTACGGGCTGCGGAAACCTGTGCTGGCTGCGGAAATTGACAAGTTTCCGCAGCTGCATGAACAAAAGACTAAACCAAACAACAGACATCAGTATAGTTAGAAAACCATATAAACAGTCCTTTTTAAACGATAATGCAATGATTCAACCACTAGATGAGTGAAGTGAGTGGAGTATGAGGGTTAAGAGGGTGTGTAGGAAGGTGCAAGGTTGAGGCTCAACAGTCTCCTTTGGTAGAGTCTCATTATCAAACACTTGGAATATCAAGGATGAATTTATTAGATCAACAACATGTGTTGTTGGCTGGAGTGTTCAAGAGACTTTCGAATTCAATTTGCTTCCTTCTCTATACGTGCGTAACTTTCTTCTCTGGATTGGTTGTCATGGTCTTAGCTTGTTCAGGGACCCAAGTCAAGTTACAATCACGTGCCATATGTCCAATATTATGGAAATTGAAGCACTCCATCTTGTTCATGAATGAGAAATCATGACTTACTTTTGCAAAATTTCTTCTAGGAGATTGATAGGAACCATTATATTTGTCTTTGTGATATGCCCTACAATCTTTTGCCATGTGCCCAAAGTTTGTACAAAAATAGAAATAACCAAGAAATATACTTTGGTACCTTGGAGATGAAGATTTCCTTGATGAACTTCTGAAGTCTTCTTTCCTTGGGATTATTTTATGATATTCATTGCCTTTGTATTCCTAACACCGTCTGCAAGTCTCCTTGGAGTAGGATTTCTTCCATAGTTGTCATGACTATTCTCCTTCACTTTTCGGGAACTGGGAGCATCAACATTTCTTTCTAGCTTCCTCACATCCTTGTTGTTTGAAGCATTATCATACTTGCTTGATGATTCACCTGCATAGCCAAGAACTGATTTATTAAGGGGAGACATTTGATGACTTAGGATGTCATCTAGGGTTTGAGAACTTTTCAAGTTATTATTCAACAATTCAACATCCTTTTTAAGAAAGACAATTTATTCCTTCATTTTCTTGCATTCTTCATCCTTCTTTGATATTATGATCTCCATTTCTTCCTTCATCTTGGTTGCTTCACATGATTGGGCCTTAAGAGAAGTGATTTATGACCTTAACTTGGTGATTTCATCATCCTTTTCTTCTAGTTTCCATGTCATGGTGTTTCTCTCCTTTTCTGCTTCATCAACTTGTCCTTCTATGAATGCCAAAGCTACCATCACCTTCTCAACTCCTGGTGCTTGTTTCCTTTCTCCTTCTAGTTGAGATCTAAGGGAGCTAACCAGTTCCTTTTCTTGACCGATCTTTTCTTCAAGTTTGTTTAAATTCTTGAGTCTTTTTTCAAGATGGCTTGACAAAGTTTCTTCCATTTTCTTTGCCTTATAGAATTGATTTTTTATGGACATGGCTCCTTCATGATGCTTTCTTTTGTTTTGATGAAATTCCTCCTTAAGCTTGGTGAGCTCCTTGTCTCTTTCTTATACTTGAATCTTGAAAAGCTCAACTTCCTACCTTATCTTGTCTAGGTCACCATCTTGTGCTTTCTTCTTAAGTTCCTCAATTTCCTTTTTCAAAATGTTAATCTCTTCCATGGTAGCTATAAGTTTAGTCAGGAGATCTTCTTCAAAGTCTTCTTTACTTTCTTTTAGGTCTTCTATGGCCTTGATGTCATCACTCTTATTTTCAGCTTGCTTGATGGGTTTTGGATTGCCTTCTTGATTTCCATCATCTTCTTAACTAGAGGTCATGGTCAACGCTCCTTTTGAGAAGGTCACAAAGTTTGTCCCATAAGTATTTTGTTGACAATGTCAAACACATACATGGCAACAACATAGTATGGATGATAAGCATGAGAGTACATCTATTATTGACATGATATACATTTATAATACATAGGTGTGACCCTTTGTTTCATATTCCAAGTAGTCCCTTGGACTCCCTTTGGCTGTTCAACTTCCACACCAACCCTTAGAGGATTAGGTGTCCAACATTCCCCCCCTTAATTTGAAGGGTTATGTATGAGTCCAAGAAGAGAGTTGTAATAGAAAATGTGCAAAAATGTATGGAAACACTAGGCTGAATGTGCTCTGTGAAATGTTCGTATCAAGGGAGGTGGTTTAAGGATGACCACCAACACTGGAATTCTTAGTGCAGTTCCCAGAACTCTTCCAGGTCTGGCAAGAAGCTGAGGTCTTCTACTAGAGGAAGTGCTCCTGATGTTTTGAAGAGGAAAACTTTCAACCATGAAAGAGAGGTCTCACCCCACATAAAAGGGAGAATCTCAACCTGAAAAGGGAGGTCTCAACCTGTGATGGTTTAAGGATTACCATCAACTATGGAATGCTTAATGTGATTCCTGGAACTCTTCCAAAACTAGCAAGAAGCTGAAGTCTTCTACTAGAGGAAGTGTCTCCAATTCTTTGAAGAGACTTCACCAACTAAAGGCATGCTCAAGGGCATCTTTGTCTCTGGCTACAACTCTAAATTTGATATGGTAGGTTGTGGCTCAGGCTCGCTTGATGTGGCTTTGAAGCTTGTAGATGACCATCATTTCCTCCCCTATCAGATACAAGGTGAGATGATGAAGAAAACTCAACTGCAAGTCTGTTCAATACTCTAGAATAAGTTCAGACATATGACTGAAATATCTTCTTGGCTATTGATGCCCATTTCCAAGAAGCGATCCATCTAAGATGAATTTTTGTTCTTGCAGGAGGCTTGTTTTTGAAGCATTTGTTTGAATAATGACTGGTTTTATGATAGTGCTTACATGGATGAAGATCAAAACAATGATATTTCATATGGCCAACTCGGTCACAGTGTTGGTATTTCACAACCTGTTGTTATTGCTGTGGAAGAGGAGCATAATCTGGAACAACTAAAGGTGAACTGTCATGAAGGAATCCAACACTCTGAAACTGAATGGGCTTTGAGTAATATGGAATATGAAAGGAAAACTCCTTATCATATCCAAGACTTGTTCTGTGCCTATTATGGACAAGCTCTTCCCAAGGTCTGATGACCAACTTTGGAAGTACATACTGAACTTCTGCATCTGCGTGTAACTTTGCTGCTTCATTGGGCACTAGATCTGAATCAACTGCAAAATTATTGATTTGTTGTTTATGGGAGTCTGTTTCAATGTTCTGAATATAATGATGCTTACGATGTTGTAGCTCTTCTTGTTGTAGTTTTGAGTCAAGCTGAAAAAATTCAGTTTTGTCTTGTGTATTTTGCAGACAAATCTGAATCTCTGAAAGAGAGGCTTTGCTAATTTTAACTATGTCATCAGTAGTAGATTGTATCAAATTTTTTAGGAAGTCTAATACTTTACCATTTAAATCCATTTAAAGACATCAAGGGTGAAGTCGAGAATAACATAAAAACCCTCAACGAAAATAGCTAAGGAGCATAAAATCCTAACACAAATTTGTAAATTGTAGTGCACTCAAAATATCCACCACTTGAAAGCTTGAGCACTTAAGGTCAACACATTAACAATCTCCACCATTTAAGGTCAGCAACATTGATAATGTTTGGTATCCTAATAGGACCTAAACAAAGAGTCCACAATGGTTGAAATATGTGCAAATCTCAAAGTACCTAGAGAAGGCCGAGAGTAACTTTTGAACCCTAAACTCTTTTAGCTAAACTCTTCTTGCACAAACATTATTCATAAAATATTCAAAGCATAACATGAACACAATACCAGCTTTTTATAATCAATGGCGTTGAATGCCACAATACCAACTCTTTTTTTTTATCCACTGATCCTGGAGTGCACCAAGCCCTCAACGCTCATAAACCACTTACCTATGCTCTTGTATTGACCAAATTCTAGGGCGCATGCAATTTCCCACAATGTATTCTGATAAGCCAAGCAAACATCTGCAATATTGGAGATATGCCCTTAATTGAAGTTGATTTCTTAAATAACACCATATTTTGAAATTGGATACGATGTGGACTACTGATCCAGGTGGCTCGAGAGACATGCAGAAGTCCAAGAGGACTCAGGAAGGGTAAAAAATAAAAGTGTTTAGATTGTGCTTGAACTAGGTTCATGTTGAATATCTCGTCATCGTGATTGCATTGGTGTGAATGGTTCGTCAAACCGAGACCGTATGTGAAAGTCAGGAGCATTGAAAGTTCAAGGTTGACTTGGGTGACTAGGCAGGCTTAAGGAGGCAACAATTTGGACAAAATTCGGCCACCGGATTTTGGCCAACATGGGCCAAATTCCTAGTGAATTTTTGGCCTGTTTAATTTGTCACCTTCGGTCATTTTTTGAATTTTCAAAAATGAATAATTGTTGTTTAAATAAAATAAATAAAATATAATTTTGGGGTGGCGAGCCACCAACCCCACCACCCCCCATATCTAATGTATTAAAATAAAAAAATATATTAATTATGGGCCAACGGGCCATGACCCTTGCCGACCCTCCCTCAACCACTGAAACAAACAATTAATTAAGGGGTGGGCGGCCATGACCCCGCCACCCACGGAGCCACTCATCAATGTTACCATTAAAGGTGGGTGCGCGGGCTGTCAACCTCACTGCCCTCTCCACCTCTCATAGGTACCACAACCGCCAACAAAAATGGGGGCGGGCCACCCAAAATAGTGGACCCGCCACCCCAAACTTTAACAAAAAATCATTACATGGGTTAATTCGGGAGGCACAGGATTTGACCCCCCGGCCCCTCCTCAACAAATTCCTAAAGTTACCAATGCGCTAACCATATTCTTGGTTAATACACCTTCCAAAACATTGAATAAACTATTTTCTCAGTGCGTCGGGGGAGAAGAGCACGTATGCAGTTCGAGGTAGATCCATTGCAGGTGGAGGAACCATGAGCACTATAGAGAGGGGATTGGAACCGTGATCTGAGCAATTTCTCCAGGGGGCCAGATTTTCACTTTCTCAGTTTTTGACAAATTTTATATGGTTTTAGCATTTCTCGACGCCATGAAATCCACAGTGCTATCTGTTTCTCCATCATAGATATGCAATTTTTGGGCTTCTTCAATTTTGGAGGTATAAGGTTGTCATTTTGACTTTTGATGTATTTTCATTATTTTTCCATCTAATGAAAACAGGGCCTCCCCACTAATTCGAGCAGGGCTCGGAGACATAGTCCCTCCTAGACGAACTCCAGTACCAATCTGGTGTCTTCAATGCGTGACTTGATATTCTTCTCTTCCTCTTCTTTTATGCACTTGTAATTCCATGGATAAATGCAGCTTAATATGTAATTCTTTAATGCATCATAAGGAAAAGATTTTTGGGGTCAAGTGGTATCAAAGCTAGTCTTTGTAGATGTGAATTGCATGTTTGTATGCTAACAAGAAACAAACTCCAAAGAGGCAAAGGGAAACTAAGGTCTTTCGATCCCGAAGTGGGGCATGCACATCGAAGGAAAAACATGGCAGATGAAGAGGCTCGTTATGAAGAGGAGCTCAATTTCCGTAAAACCTTCTTTACAATGACAGAAAATGTCAGTTAGTTACTTTCAAAGCTGGAGAAAGCTCAAGGGAAAAAGGCAGAAGAACAAGGGTCAATGCATGGAAATGGTGGAGAAGAACCCCCTCCTTCTCCTTCCACAAGTGAAAGCTCTTCTTTCTCTCATCACCATCATCGTAGAAATTCAAGGGGTGCATCTAAGAAACCTTTCTTTAAATTAGATGTCAAATTTGATCTTCCCATGTATAACGATGAAAGTAATGCATAAAATCTTAATAACTGGATTAGGCAGATTGACATCTACTGCTGGATTCAGTAGATCAAAGAGGATGAGGCAAAGATTCTGTTGGCCTCTCTTTGACTGAGTGGCACCACTCTCGTCTAGTGGGAGAGAAAATTGCTTAGCAGTAAGAGTGTGAGTAATCTTCTTTCCTCACAGCCTAGTTTCATTTCTGCATTAACGGAACAATTTTATCCCTTGGGTTATAAGCAAAAATCCTTAATGGATTGGCAATACTTAAGGCAAGGCAGAGGTCAGGATATTCAAAGCTTTAACGAGGAGTTTAGAAAACAAGCACTTAATTTGGGAATTGCACTTGACTCACCTAAAGTAGTAACTAAGTATATTGGATCATTACATAGTTACATTAGACATTCATTATTATTGTTTGAACCTACTACCATTGACTCGACTAGTGTAAAGGCCATTCATCTGGAAAATAAGGGAACAACTGAACGTGATGACTACCCAAAGAGAACTGCAACAACCAAGAGAAGGGTAGCAAAGACCTCTTGTACACATTGTGAGAAAGAGGGGCATGATGAAGAAAATTGTTGGAAGCTTCACCCTGAGCTAAGACCTGAAAGGAATGACAGAAAGGGGAAGCAGAAGGTCATCCCCACCGTGCAACAAAACCAAGATTCTGAGTTAAAGGAAGATGAGAAGGTCGCAGCTGCAGGATTTGCATGAGGTAGGCCCATTGACTTGGGGTATGATTCTGGTGATGAAACGAAGTTTGCAGCCCTTGGGATTGCGGAAGGAGGACCCATAGATTTCAGGTCTAATTCCGGCCATGAATCAAGGATTTCAATAGACATAACGAAAAGGGCACTCCCCACAGTAGGACTTTAAGAACTTGAGGAGATCAACCACTGCATCCAAGCAGAGAATGTCGAGATAAGGAGGCTTCTACAGGAAGCAAGGGAAGAAAAAAAAATATTACTACACCAGTTGCAAGCCAAGAATGAGGCCTTGGAAAAGTTGCAACATCACTATCCAGAGGTAAAAAATGATTCCCCAATTTCATATGATTTTCATGATGATGAATTCACTACTTTTGAAAAGCATACTACAGGGATTGAATCCAAACTATTGAAGAAGATGGGGTATTAGGGAAAGGGCCTCAACATCAAAGGTCTCAGCATCGTAAACCCCATCGAAGTCGAGGAATTATGGTGTCGTGTAGGACTCAGATATGCCAGAAAGGAAATGGGAGAAAGCTCCAATACATCTAGTAACCAGCCAATGACAGATGATGAAATTCCCTCCTCACAGTCTGGCAATGGTGAGGGCCCCATAAACACTTATCGGAGGAACACCAGGGGAAAGCGCCCCAAGGCAGCCTCGAAAGTTTGGAGGAAAAAGAATTGTTGTAGTCATTACAATAAAGAGGGACACCAACAAATCGCGTGTCCGATGCTCCATGCTCTGGAAACATCGCTAGAGGAGTCGAAAGGTGAACATGTTCAACAAATGAATCCACCCCATTCACGGTGGCCTACTTTATTAAGTTGGTTTTTATAAGGTAGTAGCTCGTTATTGCCACCATTATAAATCATACGTTGCAAGTAAATGTAAAAGTGATGGTGTGTTTCCTATCGCTTCAAAATGTAACGATGATATTTTGGCCTTCCTTTATTAGTAGTTGAGGTATTGATTACTTTTTATGTAATATTTAGCCAAGGAGTGTGTGCTATAAACTCTTGGCAAGGAAGGGTTGTTAAGTCATGTGTGTGGTGTGCATGATTGTAAAGAATGTACTAGTTTCGCGTGCAGGTGATCAAAAGTGTGGGTGGAAAAGGACACAAACAGTGTGCTAAATGTAAATGCTTTTGGGGTTCAAAAGCTCCTCAGTAGGGAGGATTGATCCAGGTGGCTCCAGACACATGCAAATGTCCAAGAGGGCTTAGGAAGGGTCACAAATCAAAGTGTTTTGATTATGCTCAAACTAGGTTCATGTTGAAGAACTCGTCATAGTGATCGTGGTGGTGTGAATGGTTCGTTAAACCGAGTCCGTATGCAAAAGTTAGGAGCATTCAAAGTTCATGGTTGACTTAGGTGACTGGGGAGGCTTAAGGAGGCAAGAATTTGGACAAAATCCGGCCATCAGATTCTGACCAACCTGGGCTAGATTCTGGGTGAATTTGTGGCCTATTTAATTTGTCTCCTTCGGTCATTTTTTGAATTTTCGAAAATGACTAATTGGTGTTTAAATAAAACAATATAATTTTGGGGTGGCAGGCCACCAACCCCGCCACCCCCTATCTAATATATTAAAATAAAAAATATAATAAATTATGGGCCGACGAGCCATGACCCCCGCCGGCCCTCCCTCAACCACCAAAACAAACAATTAATTAAGGGGTAGGCGGTCATGACCCTGCCACCCTCGGAGTCGCTCATCAATGTTACCATTAAAGGTGGGGACACAGGGTATCAACCCCGCCGCCCTCTCCGCCTCCTGTAGGTACCACAACCGTCGGCGGAAATGGGGGCGAGCCACCTAAAACAATAGACCCACCACCCCAAACTTTAACAAAAAACATTATTACGTGGGTTAATTCGGGAGGGGCGAGATTTGACCCCCCGACCCCTCTGTTATCACAAAATCAACCCCTGATAGGCTGCTAACCAGGAAGACCTTGTGTAACTCTTTCAAACCAACTTTTGGTTGAGGCTTAGCCTCCTCAACCTTAGAGGCTCTCTCACTAGGTTAAAGATTTTGATAAAGATTAGATGGCTAACTCTATGAAACGAGTGAAAAATATGAATGGTTGAACACGATCAGTAAACATCCATTGGGCTTATGGAGTCAAGAAATGCTTCAATATGACAATAATATTAACTTTACATGGAAGTCAGGGCATCTAGAGTTCAACATATCAGTAACACATCATAAATATGTAGGAAGACACAGTTTACAAATACATGAAGGAAGTTAGAGCATAGCCAATGAGTTCTAAGTAGTCATGCATTCATACTACAACAAGCAATGAAATTAAGACAACCATATGAAAATTTAAACATTGAACTCTTTCTAAATCCTAAGGAGCAAAGCCAAATCACTATATTACATTAAAACACAGTCTTACACAAAAGCACAGTTTGAGTGTTTCTTTGAAAATTTTCCAAACCCTAATACATTAGATTTTCTCCCATATATAGAGTTCATGTAGATTCATTCCTCCAACATGACGGGAATTCGAATTCTTCCTAATTTGACACCTATTGACACTTAAAACCAACTATTTAATATAACTGACTGTTAACTAGCAGTTGTAGAGACCTAATATAACTACGAGTGTAACTCCTTATTATGATTACAACAACCTTATCTAGGAATTAAAAATTCCTTCTGACACCTATAACTCCATGAATCAAATTTGATGAAGCCTCCCATGTTGTCACCTTGCTGTTGATGATAAACCCTAGGAATTAGGGAACATGTTTCCCTATTTTTAAGTTCAGGATCTTTGAAAATTAGCACGTGGGATAGAGCCTTTATCTTCTCATCCATGACATATTTTCTGAAACTGAAAGAGGTTTTTTTAGTCCATGATGTCTAGAACAAAAACCTCTCTTGGTTTTTTAAAACACTACTCCAGCTGTCCAGAATCTGTCCTTGAAAAACACGTGTAAAACAGGAAAAGTCTGTTTGTGGAAAATTGCACCTACAACGGTTTCGTAGCGCAAGTTTAACCATAAATTTCTCCCACCTCATAACGAATTTGAAGAAACTGAAAGATGTTTTTGTAGTTCAGTATGTTAGGAAGAAAAACCTCTTTCAGTTTTCAAAATTAAGTTCTCAGTTGTTCAGGAACCCTTCTGGAAGTTGACTAGGAAAGCATAAAACAAAGTCTTTTACGTTGAAACAGACTTTTTCAGTGGTTTCGTAGCGCGCTACGAAACTGCTGTGTGATTTCAAAAACACATTTTTATGCCAAAATTTGACTTCTTTGAGTTTTCTTTCCTTTGAAATGACTTTTCCATATGCCATGAGGCTGTTCAAATGTGAATAAACTGATACCATTCTTCAAAGTATACTTCAAAAGGTGATCCACATCAAAACTTTAGGATTTAGCCTTACTTGCTATGTAGTTTTTCTTAGCTGAGTATGTCCTTCAGGCTATTCTTCAACTAAACCTTGTCACACATTTTTCTTAAGCGACGAAACAGATAGAAAGGAAAATCTAGAGATATCTTTCCAGTGAAATGAAGCAGAAGTTTGAAGTGATGGGAATACACCTTATGATACCTCCCTTCAAAGTGCAGGTAAGCAAATTTGCATATGAACCCTTAACAAAGCTCCTGGGCACTGACTTGTTTAAGTTTGAATCAACGAACTCTGGCTTTACGAATTCCTTGCAAGGAGTCATATCAAAGTTGAAGTTTTCTAAACCACCTCCTCTATCCCCTTGGAATTTCAGTGACTGCAGATATAACCTCTGGAGAGATTGGTAATTCAAGCACTCCAACCTTCGAATTTAATCCTATGAAATTGAAAGAAAATTCTTTGGTGACTTGCATGTGGCCTCCTTGAAGTTTTTCACAAAATCTCCAACAGCCAACCGGTTTGAAAACTTGTTCAACTTCACTGTTCTTCAGGAGAACATCTAAACCTACAGTCTCATTCCTTAGACACCTACCTGACCTATGATCCTTCTTTTCTGTAGACATCTCCATGGAATTCCTACAAGATGAAAATTGAAATAGCTTGCACCATCTTAATCTCGATCACTGCCTCGCTTGAAATGGAAATGGAAGCTGCCTCGCTTGGACTTCAAAGGATTCTGATTAAATGCCTGTCAATTTGCTTCTCATGCATGAACCCATACATAATCATAACTAAAAATACTTGGCTCCTTTTTTGAAATTTGAAACTTGAGCATACCAAGACACCTAACGAACCTAATGATGAGAATGAGTGGTTGAATGCGATAGGCAAGGTGTATGGACTGACAATTGATGATGTAAGGTTAATGAATTCTGATAGATTTGACAGCTGGATGACATTTGACACGGATCTGCACGAATCCCTGATTTCGTAGTGCAACCAGTGCAAGTTCTGGGTTTTGCGCTACGAAAACTCCTAGATTGGGTTTTGCACTACGAAAAATCCTAGGCAGTTTCGTAGCGCATGAGAACCTGGAAACAAGTTCGACACATGGAGTGATGTGGGACCAGTGATAGGAAAGAACAGAGTGTTGACCCTATTTTACCATACCAACAAGACTCTCTTCTAGATCTTAGACTCTAAAACAATTGTGGAAAGACTAGACCAAGACTAACATCAATCCTTTGGAATCAAACTGATGCTCATAATTTAGAAATTTTTTCTTAAGTGATAACAGTGGCTCCACTTGGGATAGTGTGCCCTTGTGGTACACTAAGATCTCGCAGGTCCAGTGCTTTATCCTCTTATGATAAATAGAAATTTATTTGACAAGCATCCCCTTTAAGCTTCTTGGGCCTTCACCTCAGGCTTAAGCTTGATGATCACTGTAGGAGAGAAATCTATATCTACTGAAAAATGCTCAGTCAACCTTGAGCTTATTTGCATTTTCCTACCTACCTACCCTATCAATTTCAAACTTCTTTCAGCTCAATCAATATGAAATTTCCAATGTAGCCAATCATTTGTCTTATCTGATATTTGAGTTTTTTAACTGCATCGGAGTTCAGAGCAACTATGATATTGTGATGACCACTACCACTGGATTTGCCTCTGATCTTCATAGAAAAACTGAAACACTGGAGAGTAAAACTCTTCCATGTATCTAGCTATAGGATCCCAGAATACATGATCAGCTTGATGATCCTCATAACATCTTGTTACTTCTAACAACTGATCTTTAGTCACACAACATTTATTTGATAAGTTATCCAACTGCTTTTCTGAATGATTCCCACAAATAATGTAATCTTCTTCATTATTTAGCTCATTCTTTGATGTAAGCTGCTACAAGGAATTGCAAAAATGAACAACCTTTTCCTTTGCCTGAGGGTTATAAAAGATTTCTTCCAGTATTTCTTCTTGATGTTTGTAATCATTTTCATCTTCATTATGATCCGAAGACTGACAAGTCTGCTGCATCTCTACATCAATCTCAGAAGATGTAATATGATTTTCATAAGTAAACCCATGCTGATATTCATGCTACATTTCATGGGATGTTATCCTTTCTTCTTGGTGTTGAAATGTATTGTTATGAACAGCCTCGAAAATTTCTTCATCCATAAATTCATCATCATCATAACAATCCTCCAAATATTGAATAAGACTCAAAGAATGTTTACAACAATTTTTTACCAGTAATAAGGAAGGATGACATTCTTTATACATCTCATAGAATTCATCATGAAAATTAGTAAGCGAATATAATGAACCATTTTCCAAGCTTTTATACCAAGACCATGCTTTTCCTTCTAAAGTGGTCATAAAAATCCTCATGAGACAATCTTCAGGGAACTGAACCTTAAGACTGCGTACATGCATATGGAACCTAACCAAATGAAGAGCAACATTGTCTTTGTTTTCATCTTTGAATATTGGAAGATCATCTAACCAATCAACCTTTGGCATAGGATTTGGAAAACCAGGGATATGAGACCGATTCATAGGGGCATACCTGGCATTCATTCTTGTAATGGAACTCATCTTGAAACTTCATCAAGCTACTGATCTTCCAGCAGTGGAGTCACCTTCCAATTTGTTATTCGATGTGTGGAGTCGCCAAGGTAGTTTTGCAGCCTCGAAAAGATGTCTAAGCTCCTGCTACCTTCAAAAGTTCAGCTTCTTAATTTTGGGAATGAATAGACTTCAGGCTCCCAGCAGACGCACCAAAATGTTATCACAAAATCAATCCCTGATAGGCTACTAACCAGGAAGACCTTGTGTAACTCTTTCAAACCAACTTTTGGCTGAGGATTAACCTCCTCAAACTTAGAGGGCTCTCTCACTAGGTTAAAGATTTTGATAAAGATTAGATGGCTAACTCTATGAAACGAGTGAAAAATATGAATGGTTGAACATGATCAGTAAACATCCATTGGGCTTATGGAGTCAAGAAATGCTTCAGTATGACAATAATATTAACTTTACATGGAAGTCAGGGCATCTGGAGTTCAACATATCAGTAACACATCAGAAATATGTAGGAAGACACAGTCTACAAATACATGAAGGAAGTTAGAGCATAGCCAATTAGTTCTAAGTAATCATGCATTCATACTACTGCAAGCAATGAAATTAAGACAACCATAGGATAATTTAAACATTGAACTCTTTCTGAATCCTGAGGAGCAAAGCCAAATCACTGTATTACATTAAAATACAGTCTTACACAAAAGCACAGTATGAGTGTTTCTTTGAAAAATTTCCAACCCTTAATACATTAGATTTTCTCCCATATATAGAGTTCATGTAGATTCCTTCCTCCAGCATGACGGGAATTTGAATTCTTCCTAATTTGACACCTATTGACACTTAAAACCAACTATTTAATATAACTGACTGTTAACTAGCAGCTCTAGAGACCTAATATAACTAGGAGTGTAACTCCTTATTATGATTGCAACAACCTTATCTAGGAATTAAACATTCTTTCGGACACCTATAACTCCATGAATTCAAATTTGATGAAGCCTCCCACGTTGTCACCTTGCTGCTGATGATAAACCCTAGGAATTAGGGAACTTGTTTCCTTGTTTTTAGGTTCAGGATCTTTGAAAATTAGCACGTGGGACAGAGCCTTTATCTTCTCATCCATGAAATATTTTCTGAAACTGAAGGAGGTTTTTTTATTCCATTATTTCTAGAACAAAAACCTCTCTTGGTTTTTTAAAACACTGCTCCAGTTGTCCAAAATATGTCCTTGAAAAACACATGTAAAACAGGAAAAGTCTATTTGTGAAAAACTGCACCTACAGCAGTTTCGTAGTGCAAGTTTAACCATAAACTTCTCCCACCTCATAACGAATTTGAAGAAACGGAAAGATATTTTTTTAGTTCAGTATGTTAGGAAGAAAAACCTCTTTCAGTTTTCAAAATTGAGCTCTCAGCTATTTAGGAACCCTTCTGGAAGTTGACTAGGAAAGCAGAAAACAGAGTCTTTTATGCTGAAACAGGCTTTTTCAGTGGTTTTGTAGCGCACTACGAAACTGCTGTGTGATTTCAAAAACACAGTTTAATGCCAAAATTTGACTGCTTTGAGTTTTCTTTCCTTTGAAATGACTTTTCCATATGCCATGAGGCTGTTCAAAAGTGAATAAACTGATACCATTCTTTAAAGTATACTTCAAAAGGTGATCCACATCAAAACTTTAGGATTTAGCCTTACTTGCTATGTAGTTTTTCTTAGCTGAGTATGTCCTTCAGCCTATTCTTCAACTAAACCTTGTCACACATTTTTCCTAAGCTACGAAACAGATAGAAAGGAAAATCTAGAGATATCTTTCTCTTTCCAATGAAAGGAAGCAGAAGTTTGAAGTGATGGGAATACACCTTATGATACCTCCCTTCACAGTGCAGGTAAGAAAATTTGCATATGAACCCTTGACAAAGCTCCCGGGCATTGACTTGTTTAAGTGTTAATCAACAAATTCTGGATTTACGAATTCCTTGCAAGGAGTCATATCAAACATGAAGTTTTCTAAACCACCTCCTCTGTCCCCTTGGAATTTCAGTGACTGCAGATATAACATTTGGAGAGATTGGTAATTCAAGCACTCCAACCTTCGAATTTAATGCTGTGAAATTGAAAGCAAATTCTTTGGTGACTTGCATGTGGCCTCCTTGAAGTTTTTCACAAAATCTCCAATAGCCAACCTGTTTGAATACTTGTTCAACTTCACTGTTCTTCAGGAGAACATCTAAGCCTACAGGCTCATTCCTTAGACACCTGCCTGGCCTATGATCCTCCTTTTATGTAGACATCTCCATGGAATTCCTGCAAGATGAAAATTGAAAGATCTTGCACCATCTTAATCTCGATCACTACCTCGCTTGAAATGGAAAGGGAAGCTGCCTCGCTTGGACTCCAAAGAATTTTGATTAAATGCCTGCTAATTTGCTTCTCATGCATGAACCTATACATAATAATAACTGAAAATACTTGGCTCCTTTTTTGAAATTTGAAACTTGAGAGTACCAAGACACCTAACGAACCTAATGATGAGAATGAGCGATTGAATGTGATAGGCAAGGTGTATGGACTGACAATTGATGATGTAATATTAACGGATTTTGATAGATTTGATAGCTAGATGACATTTGACACGGATTTGCACGAATCCCTGATTTCGTAGCGTAGCCAGTGCAAGTTCTGGGTTTTGTGCTACGAAAACTCCTAGACAGTTTCGTAGTGCATGAGAACCTTGAAACAAGTTTGACACATGGAGTGATGTGGGACTAGTGATAGGCAAGAACAGAGTGTTGACCTTATTTGACCATACCAACAAGACTCTCTTCTAGATCTTAGACTCTAAAACAATTGTGGAAAGACTAGACCAAGACTAACATCAATCCTTTGGAATCAAACTGATGCTCATAATTTAAAATTTTTTTCTTAAGTGATAACACCCTCCTCAACAAATTCCTAAAGTTACCAATGAGCTAACCATATTCTTGGTTAATCCACCTTCCAAAAGATTAAATAAACCTATTTTCTTAATGCGCCGAGGGAGAAGAGCATGCACGTAGTTTGAGGCAGATCCATTGTAGGTGGCGGAACCATGAGCAGTGCATAGAGGGGTCAGAACCATGATCTGAGCAATTTCTCCAGGGGGCCAGATTTTCACTTTGTTAGTTTTCGACAAATTTTATATGGTTTTAGCATTTCTCGACGCCACGAACTCAACGATGCTATCCATTTCTCTATCAGAGATTTGCAATTTTAGGGCTTCTTCAATTTTGGGCGAATAAGGCTGTCATTTTGACTTTTGATGTATTTTCATTATTTTGCCGTCTAATCAAAACAGGGCCTCCCCACTAATTCGATCAGGGACCGGAGACGTAGTCCCTCCTGGATGAACTCTGATATCAATTTGGTGTCTTCAATGCATGACTTGCTATTCTTCTCTTCCTCTTCTTTTATGCACTTGTAATTCCATGGATAAATGCAATATTAATATGTAATTCTTTAATGCATCACAATGAAAAGATTTTTGGGATCAACTACCATTGAAACTTTCAAGGAAAATCTTTTTCAAATTCCCTCAGATGTTCAGGATACTGCAGATGAGCTTGAGATTGGAGGAGGATCTAAGCGCAGACCACCAGAAGGATCTGCTGAACGAAAGCCCCTTCTTTCCAATGGAATAGATTCCAATGTCAATGTCAAGCTTAAGTGGTATAAAGGAGAAATTCAAAGGCTTCAAATGCTGAAGCTGAAATTCAGGTGGTTGTGGTCGTGGATAGCGTGATAATGTAGATTCAAAACTAGGAATCACACCTCCTTGCAGTGTTTCCACAACAAATCGACATATACCAAACCTTCGCTATGTACCTCCAAGAAATGCACAGTGAGACGCAAGTGATGAACATTAAATGTATGGCCATTTACTAGAAGCAACAACAACAGATAGGATTACCTCAACAACTTCATATACGATTGTGGGTTATTTATTTGCGTTGTCCAAGAATGGAGTGGGATTGTATGAGTAGTATGGAGTGATATTGGGAAGGCAAGGTAAGGTGACAATGGCTACATCGGCTGTGGCGCTAAATCTGAAGTCAGTGGATGAGGGTCCAGTGGGAAAGATAGAGATGAGTATGCCTCTGCCCCATCCCCATTCTCATTCCGATATGGATGAAGAAGATCTGTACAGTCGATTGAAATCGTTACAAAGACAGATGGAGTTCATCAACATTCAAGAAGAACTATAAAGAGAGAAGTGCTCAGAGCCAGTGGCCACACGTCCAATGGGCAAGATAGAGATGGGTATGCCTCTGCCCCATCCCCATTCTCATTCTAATATTGATGAAGAAGATCTGTACAGTCGATTGAAATCGTTACAAAGATAGATGGAGTTCATCGCCATTCAAGAAGAACTATAAAGAGAGAACTGTTCAGAGCCAGTGGCTAGACACTTATTGATTGCCACTATCCATACGAGTATAAAGGTGGCCATCTCTAGGGAGAAATTAATATAGATGATTTGGCTGAGTTAGTGAGATTTTCCTTAGACAACAGGGAAAATGGAAACTCTATAATATATATTTTTTACTGCGACCATTCCATCGATAGAGTGCCTAAAATGATGTGATTATTTATGGAAGCTGATGCACAAAGGAGTTTTCTAATATATTGAGATAAATATTACCCTCATGTGTTTCTCCAGGGCAATGGATACAAACCCTTTTACAAATAAAATCCGGAGCTGTGTGAACCTCAAGGATATATCAAAATGTTTGATGGAAAATTTTCGGCGAGAGACTAGGTGTTACAATGCAGAGAATGCATTAATCATATTCGATAAATGGCAAAGAATGGATAAATGGAGAAATGGTAGAGGCCCTTTTTTTTGTTGCATGGGAGAATATACAAAACTCGTAAATGATATGAGCCATTTCTGAATTGCTTTTCAGAACTATATGCAGCAGGGGCATTAAAATCGTCAAAGAGTCAAGTGTAGAGTATACAGTGCCAGAGGTCACGTACCTCTGGAGAGAGGCTTATGGAATTCATATAAACATACAATGGTTCAACAGAGAAACTGTTGAAACCATTTTCATTTCCAGAGGAGTGTTATGCAATAATGGCAAACTTGAAAAATGAAAGGAATTAGCATATGACAGTGTTGAGCGTTAAGGGCTGACAAGCAATCATGGCCACATAATTTATATGTCAGTGCTGACAGGATCACCAAACTGGCATTTCTGATTAGCGTAGGTTTGATAGTAGAATAGGCAAAAAGGCCACAAAAGAAAGTGGCTCACTTAAGATTGAGCAGGTTAGGAACGTAGTAGCTCTGATACCATGTCAAACACATACATGGCAGCAACAGAGTATGAATGATAAGCATGAGAGTACATCTATTATTGACATGATATACATTTATAATACATAGGAGTGACCCTTGGTTTCATATTCCATGTAGTCCCTTGGACTCCCTTTGGCTGTTCAGCTTCCACACCAACCCTTAGAGGATTAGGTGTCCAACAGACAAACATTTTTCCATTTTCACCTTTATAGGATTAGGTAGCCCATTCAAAATCACCTTTATTGTTTTTGCATTGTACTCCTTGGATTCTTCGCCCATCATGCTATCAGTAATTGCTGATTCCCGTACTTTAGCGCTTTGAGCCATTAAGAAATTTCTCATTCTTACTTTCCATACATCAAAATTTCCATTGAAAAATGGAACTTTACCAATTTTATTGTCTTTAGTTTTGATGGTTGAGGAAGAGACACATTTAGAAAGATTTGAGGCTTTCTTCCTTGGCTTTGCCATTTGTGTTCTAAGGATTGACCTTCAAGTTGTTAGGCTTTGAGAGAAGGTAATGACTCTGATTCCAATTGTTGGAAATACTGGGGGGGGGTGAATCAATATTTCTTTTCAATTGTTATTTTTACTAATTAGATCACTTATATTTAGAACACAAAATGAACAATGATAGAATACATACTTTTATTAATTTATTCTTTACAATAAATCAAGTACAATATATGTAGGGCTCCAACCCTAGATGAAGACATTGATCTTCAATCTCCCAGGATCCAACCTATATTTTTCCAAGCACCGACTTAGACTTCCAAGGCTCCAACCTTGTCAATTTTGAGGCACCAACCTCAAGGGATCCAACCCTCTATCTGGTTCAGGTTCCAACCTAGCTTCTAGAGGACTTCGATCCTCTAGGGATCCAATCCTATCCTCCAAGGTACCAACCTTGTCTTTTCGAGGCTCCAACCTCTTCAGATCCAAACCTCAACTTCACTTCGTCAATATGTATTTGGTTATACTTCATGATTCCCAATGTCTTCTTTGACGAGCCTTGTTAATCTTCACTTAGTCTTCACTGTAGTGTCCACGTTACATCATCAATGACAACCTTGATCTCTTAGAAGGTGTCACCACTATTATTCATGGTACTTAAACAATTCCTCCAAGTCACCTCATGATGACATCAACAATGCATCATGATGTCCAATTATATCTCCAAGTTTAGTTTCAAAGTATCTTCAAAAGATGCTCCAGGGTGTCGTCAATGTACTCCAAAAGGATCTTCAAAACAATGCTCCTTCAAGAGTAATTCAAAGCCAAATCCCAAACAAGAAATGTAAAATGTACTTAATTGATCCAAGGATAACCTACAAGTCTTCAATCTACTACTCCATGAATTCTTCAAAGGTGTCTGTATATCTTCGATAAAGTTCTTCATTGTTTAATCAATTCCAAAATCACTTGTGTTGACTTCACTATGCCTTGCACTTGTCTTGACCTACTGAGCTTCACTCAGTCCATCAATGTTATTGTCTAAGAGAGGATAATGTTGTCCAACAATGCCATCGTTTAAGAGAAGAATTATTTTAAGGTTGTTGTTTTACTGCACGGGATGTAACACTACTTGCATTTATTCAAGGACCCGAACACTGTAATGAAGTGGATCCAAGTTGCACCACAGTATAGTTATGTGATTGTCTGAGCATAGAGATATCATAGTCCAGCTGTGCAATCCAAGTTACAAAAACATGTTACTATTTTCTATCAATTTTGAGCATGAATGGAGGCTCCAAAAATGGTTGTTATTAGAGTTCGTACCTTTTAGTTCTGAGCTACATAGATCTGAGATGTTTATACGCTAATACAAGCTCTTGTAGAATGACTGTTATGTAGTTTTATCACTGGTCTGAGATTTAAACAAAAGTAATTGTCCAAGCCTCTCCACAGGATTGAAGTTCGAGTCCTAAAACTGTCACTAATCCAAATATTCACAAGATTGTGATTTCAGTTACTCACTAGTCCAACACAAATACGAAATAGATGTGATAAGTATGAAAATATTGTCACAGGTCTGAGGATTCAGTGCCACAGGTGCGAAGGTTCAACGGGTCCGAAGTTACAGTGCTATAGGTCACATATCCGAAATTTCAATGCTATAAATCCAAATTTTTTTCCACAGGAGCCACAGGTCTGAGGTCTCTACAAGTCTCCACAGGTGAGTTTGAGTTGTTATAGGTGTGAGATTCTTTAGAAGGAGTCCAGCTTCAAGTTCAGATCTGAATTCTCATGGTGGGTGATCTGAGTTGTCCACAGTCCTGTCCACAGATCCGCAATACCATAGATATACCACACTTGAATGATAAATCAACAACAAAATTAACCCAACCACTATGTCCTCCTCAGCATTTTTCTTCTTTTGTGCTTCCTTACTATGTTCTTCACCAAATTTTTTGTGATTTTCACCGAACTAGATAAGCAAAAATGAATGGGTCATATTTATATTTATAGTTGATTGTCTTTAATGAAAAGACACGTCAGTTGGGTTGGAGGGAAGACTTGTGTCTTTGAGCATAGTTCGGCTCAACATTAATTATATTTTGCATCTTAAAAATTCAATATCTCACAAACTACTGGGAGTTTCGGGACAAATAAGGGCTCATTAGAAAGGAAAAAATATACTCTACAAGATCGTATAGGACCCATGTTGATAAGCTGCCTCCAAGATGCCAAAAGTTATTTTTATTTGTAGCTATCCTTGAATTTTTTATGTGCAGAAGGTGATTAGGACAATATGGCTTCTCTATTGTCTGGGACAACATGGATCTGTCATAGGATTATAGTGTCATCATGTAGGAGTGTGTCATCATGAGTGTATCATTCCGTGTCATCATATAATGGTGCAATGATATGTCATAGTGCGACATCGTTAGGAGAACTCCAAAATAGTCTTTCAACCATCAAATTATCTCCAATCATGTTATCAAGACCTCATCAAGTGTAGTCCTCCATATGTCATCAAGGGCTTCTAGATCATCAATCGAGGCATATGATTGACACTTGGCACTTCTTAAGACTTCTTCATTAGTGGCACGACATATTAATTGATGGCATTCTTATCAAACAAGAGTTATGACATGATCATTTGGAGCCAGGCATCTCAAGAATATTTTCCATCTCAGCTAGTGCCATATTGACATCAATGAATAAAGACAGAGGGAGCTAAGAAGGACATTACAATGCAATAAAGACATATTTCTTTCATGAAGTATTTTGACGTGACATTTGACAGGGAATTCACAAATTTACAATGAATAAGAGGATGAGTTCCTCATCATATTTTGAGATTGAAGTCCTCTTGAGAAGAACTAAAGTTGTCCTTTAAATGCTGACTTGGTTTAGAATGAAACATATTCAATTGAGAATGCATAGTTGCAATACTATGCTTGCAAGGTAATTTGAGAAATTTCTGAAGTCATGAGGTTGTGAAGAATTCCATAATTCATTGCTAGTACTATTGATATAAGTAGTAGCTTAGTATGCTGACGGTCAATTATATTTTTTGATCAAGACATCTCACTTTCATAAGGAAGTCTCTATTGAAGATGATGGATGTTGAAAATATGTAAACATGACTTGACTTATAATGCTAGAGATAGAGTACAAGCCTTACAAAGGTTGTCATTAATCATTATATACTTGCTCCAACTAATATTGGAAGGAATACCCTAAATTGATTGATGACATGATGAATTTCATCACATATGAAAAGGCATGAAAATTCTATGGTTTTGGACATTTGGATATGGAAAGAAAATTTATATATGACAAAGTTTGTTGTGAAAGACTTGAATTTTTCAATGTTAAATCCCTAGGGTTTGAGAATAAAACCCTAGGTTTGAACCTAAATCGATGTTTCAAATGAAACAAGAAACTTTAGCTCATGTAATAAAGGAAGAAAAGTAACTGATGATGAAGACAAGGATGAGTACTTTTGCTGATGGAAGATCTCTGCAAGATGGCTAGGATCAAGAGAGAGCTGAAAATTTCCTTCAATCAATCAAAATATAAGTACCTTATATCTCTCTTCCTTGATTATTATTGTTTTTGTTTTACTATTATTTAGTCTCTTGTCTTTGTTCTTTTGTCGGGTTATAATCATTCTTCCATGGGCCTCCTAGTGAGGATTCTAGGTACATTGTGAAGAATGCCTACGCTCTAGTAGTAGGTGGAAGTATTGGAAAAATGAAGCAAAAATTTGTGACAAGAGGATTATACTAGGAAGAGGGAGAGATTTATGATGAGACATTTTCTCTAGTTTTCAAGACTCATGTGTTAGAGGGAGAAATCGATATTGGCATGGTGACCGAAAAGTAGATGTTGTACAAAATGTGTTGAAGTACCTGCATGTTACTATTGATTATTATATGTGTCATATGGTGAAGTACAACTACTGGAATTCATAGATTCTTCTTAGGGATTTGATATAATGAGTAGGAAGTTGTTTTCACTACTAAATAGAGTATATTTCAATTTTCTTAGTAGGTTGAGAAGTAAGGTAGCTTGAGGATTGTTTGATCAAGTACCACTTCATATGGGACATGGTACAAAAGGAGTAGCGAGGCTCCTATGTATCCCTGGATGAATTTGGTGTACTTCTGGGGTAAGCTTAGAGCGATTGAGAATGTTTCCCTTGTTTAAAGGGAGTGTTGATGTTGTAGAAACTATGGATGGAGATTGCTCCCTTGGTCATGGAGTTGACCTGAAAGCCAATGAATTTGGTTGACAAGATTGTCCCTATAAGAATCAAGGCCTATATTTATCTCTCAGGTCATGGGGTTTGACTAAGAAAGCATGGTTTATGGTTAGAGAGATTGTCTCTATTAGCATTGAGGCCTGGATTTCTCCCTCGGCCAGTAAGGTTCTGACCATATTTCCATGGGATTTGACTAGTGGGTTGAGCTTCTGCCTTATAGTATTGGGCAAGTGTTCGCCACTAAATGACATGTGATGACATTAGGAATGCTAAATGGGCCCCAGGTTTCACCATGGGTTAGGTGGGGTTCCTGACATGTCTCCAAATGATTACTTGTTGAGTGGGTGACACTAGGACTAGTGGGTAACTAGTTCCTCTTTAGATATTAATGCAGGGATGCTTTCCTCATGGTTTTGGAGTTGAACATGAGGTAGATGGATTCACCAACACAATTGTGCTCATTCAACCTTTTTTTGGAATAGATAATTTTTTTTTGACAAGAGCACATCTAAGGAAATCATTATCAATACCTCCCTATCTAAGAGGGAGTGTTGGATTTTTGTAGCTATGGTCAATCTTTATAATTGGTCTCAGCCCTCCAAAATAAAAATAAATTAAAAATGTAGAAATATGTTGATAGAATTGCAACTGCTCAAGAAGTTTAATCTAAAATCAAGAGACACAATTCTAGTCTACTACTCCGCGGAAATTAATTCACAGCTTGGAACAACAATCACACACATGCAATAAGAAATAACACACATGCATAATATTTCTCCAAGGGAAAGTAATTGTTAAAAATACCTTAAGCATGGCTGCAGTAATAATATGAATAGAGATGCATTACAATTGTTTGCTTGCTCTCAGCACAAATAACCTATCTCTCTGCTAAATGAGAAGCTCTGACCCAGACTTGGTCAAATTTCGCATCAGCTTGAGCCCTTATTTCCTCATGCGAATCCTGAGGAATTAGATCCCTATTATTTAGGAATTTTCCTCCAATTGATTGCACAATTCACAAGGCTGATCATTTATTTGCAATTAGGCCCCTATTATTTAGGAATTTTCCTCCAATTGATTGCGCAATTCACAAGGCTGATCATTTGGTTGCAAGCAAAACCTATACTTAAGAATAGTCTACAACTGATGTTACACTACCTTGAAATCTCCACCACAACTGGGGAACTAGAATTCTCTGCATACATTAGCTATTTTAGGCTAATTGATCAGTTAACTAGATGATCACTAAGTTAGATTGCTATCCCACTGCACAACTGAACTTCAACTAGTTCTATCAACAATTAGAACTAGTTTAATTGGAAACAACTTGAAATAACTGACCTTGATTGCTACAAATTAGAAATCACACATGCTTAACCAGTCTCCAAGCCCTCTAACTTGAATTTACTAGGTAAACTGAGTGACATAAGCCATGTCACTCAAGTTAAATACCTCCAAATTATCTATTGATGTGGGAATTCAAATTTTCTCAATTTGACCAAGGCAAATTCAAATTGAGACTTTCTTGTTGCACTTCCCAACACTCCCTCTCAACAATAAATGGATTATCAACCAACCCTATCTTACATTTGTGGAACTCAAACATCCCTCTTAACAAGGCCTTTGTCAAAATGTCAGCATCTTGTTCCTCTGTCGGAATGTATTGTAGCAACATTATCTGCCTCTGCACATAGTCTTATAAATGATGATACGAGATATCTATATGTTTGGTTCGATTGTGAAATACTGGATTCTCAGAGAGCTTAATGTAACTTTGATTATAACAATAGATCACCATTGGATCCATCATTTGACCAAACAATCCCACAAGCATCTTTCTCATCCAGATCGTCTCACATGTTTCTTGACTTGCAACCATGTATTCTACTTTTGCTGAACTGAGCACCACAGACCTTTGCTTCCTACTGTACCAGAAAACCATTGTGAGCCAACACTGAAAATTCTATCTAATGTAATCTTTTAGTCATATGGACTCATTTCCCAATCTACATATGTGAAGACACATAGCTTGACTCCCTATGTCCATTTGAACCATAATCCATATTGGGTAGTGCCTCCGAGGTACCATAAAACATGCTTCACTGCCTTCCAATACAATTTGGTCAACCTAACCATAACTTGGCTCAACTAGTTGACTGCATAACACATGTCTAGTCGTGTGTTCACAAGATACATCAGTGAACCCACTAACTATCAGTAAATGGTAGCATCCACCTCTTCAGCTGAAGTGGTAGCCTCCTTCCTCCAATTGGTCATCAAAGGTGTCTCCATGGGCTTACAAATCTCCATGCAGAATATTTGCAGTATCTTGTTTGCATACTTTCCTTTAGACAAATAATTCCCCATCACTTTTCCATACTTCCAGCCCGAGGAAGTAGTGCATGAGACCCATGTCCTTCATTTCAATTTCCCTTACAAGGTCCTCCTTGCAAGAGCTGATTAGTTGCTCATCACCTCTTAATATTAAATCATCAACATATAGAACAATGATAAGAAATTTAACTTCTACCAAAATATGGTAGAGGTTCACATCCGCTTCACTTTTTGTGAAGCCCAAACTAATGAGATAACTATTGATCCTGGTGTACTAAGCACAGGGTGCTTGTTTGAGACTATATAATACTCACTTGAGTATTCACACATGAGACTCCTAATCAAATGTCTCAAAACCTTTTGGTTGCTTGATATACACCTCCTCCTCAATAATCCCATTGAGGAATGTTATTTTTACATCCATCTAGTGGATCTTCCACCCCATCCATGTAGCCAGTGCAATAATTGATCTAATGGATGAATACCTTGCTACGGGAGCAAAGGTTTCCTCATAGTCAATTCTCTCAATCTGAGAGAATCCTTTGGCCACAAATCTAGCCTTACACTTATCTATGCTTCCATGTGTTGCATTCTTAACCTTGAAGATCCATCTCAAACCCATAACCAATTTATCTGCTGGTCTTGGGACCACTTCCCAAACACTGTTCTTCATGATGGATTCGTATTCTTCCACCATTGCATCAACACAAATGGGATGCCCTATTGCTTCCTCAAAAGAGGATGGATTAGTCTCTACAAGCTTAGTCATTAAAGCCATGTAGCTAGTTTACCTCTCGGGTGACCTCCTTTCCTTACACAAATATAAAGGAGCTTCCACATTCTCCCTCGCATCCTGCACCAATTTATCAACTTCCCTAGTTCTTTTTCTGCCTTCTCTAGATGGTTTTGCTTGAGTGGATGCCTCCACTCTATGCTTTTCTATTTGTGGTTTCTCCACAACTTCTTGAGGATCCTCCTTTGGATCTAAAAGCTCTTGTTCTAGTGGGACTTGAAGCTCCCTCTCAAGAGAGCACCACATCGCTTTCTCCTCATCAAACTTTACATCTCTTCACACAACTATCATTATGAGGGAAGTTAAGTACACATGGTAATTGTGTAGAGTTTTTGTGTAACCCATAAACACTCCCAACTCTGCTGCTGACTCATGACAAAGTATAGGCTCTAAAAATCCTAAAGTGAGACACATCCAAATTTCTCCCTGAGAAAGCTTACTCCAGTGTAATCATACCAAGAATCCGATGAGGACTCCAATTCTGCAAGTAGAATGTTGTGTTACACACCTCTGCCCACAAATATAGTGGTGGGCCTAGGTCCTGTAGCATAACTCTCGCAACTCCCACAATTCTACAATTCTTTCTCTCAACTACCCCATATTATTGCAGGTTGTGGGCAGTTGTCAGTTCTCTTTGAATGCCTTTTTTCACATAGAAATCCTTGAATTCATTCAAAACATACTCACCTACATTGTCGCTCCTGAGATCCTTCACCTTCTTTACAATCTCTTTCTCGTCTAGTGCCTTAAACTCTACAAAATTTTAGAATGTCTCATCCTTCTTCCACATGAAGAAGATCTAACACTTCCATGAGAAATCATCAATACAAATAACAGAATATTTGTGTCTGACAATGGAGGTTGTCGAGAAAAGTCCAAAAACATCAACATGGAATCTTTCCAAGGCTGCATGTGATTTTCTATCTCGATCATGGAATGTGGATTTCACATACTTCCCCAAGGTACAACCTTTTCATACATCTTGTTGCTCAAGTGCTCCTTTAGGGAGGCCAATGGTTATTTGCTGCATAATTTTTAGGGTGCCTTAATGCAAATGACCCAATCTCCTGTGCCATATCTCACCAACATCATGACTCTACACTTTCTCTACATTATTGCTTAATGCAACACAATCTTCCACATCTAACTTGTAAATGTTCTTCACATTAACCCTGATCTGCTTCACCTGTTTGGTGGCCATGTGTCTTAGGAATGCTTTCCCTTTGTTTAAGATCACATCATAACCATGGTCTTCTATAAATTCTACAAATATGAGATTATTCTTTAGGTCTAGAACAAACATGACATCTTTGAGGTGAAGAGGGGATCCTGACTCTATCTGAAAGGTTACTGTACCAATCCCAGTAGCACTGTACCTTTCGTCATCCCCAAGCTCAATATGCACCTGGAGATCTTTCTCCTTCAGGTGACTGAAAAACTCTCTACACCCTGTCATGTGGAATGAGGCACCAAAATCCAAGTACCACACACTCCCCATCAGAGTGATGGTCATGCATGTGATAAGGGTGAAGTCTAGCTCAAACTGTGAAGCCCATGCCTCACCTGTTGCTCCTCCTGAGTTCTTCTTGCTAGACTTTTTGTCTGGACACTTTGTAGCATAATGCCTAGATTCATGACAATTGAAGCATTTTTATTTTAGACAAGTATTTCTTCTTGTCCCCTTGGCTGGATTCTAGTTTGGTTTAAGACTTCTTTCCTTTTCCCTTCTTGCCCTTTCCAACTGATGCAAAATTTTCTTCATCCTCTGCTTTGGATGAAGTTCAATCTTAGTTATTTCTCCTGAACTCTTCTTGTACTAGGTTGGACCACAACCTTTCACACTTCG
The DNA here is from genome assembly GCA_000404065.3 of Pinus taeda. Classification (NCBI taxonomy): domain Eukaryota; kingdom Viridiplantae; phylum Streptophyta; class Pinopsida; order Pinales; family Pinaceae; genus Pinus; species Pinus taeda. Next base: position 36,499 of record APFE031651271.1, read on the forward strand.
GTAAATTTTCCATTCCATTCACCAAGTCCTGGTAGCTATGCCAACTTTTGGGAAGGCCGAGAAGAGTTAGGCTCACCAAGTCCTCTTCTACAATAGTCACAATATACTTCATATAATAGTTTGTGTTCTTTGCTTAATACATCCAACTCCTGAAAATGAGATGGAAGATCTGTTATCTTTAAAGACAAAACTCCATGTATGTATTTTATTAAGCTTTCACACTCCTCTTCTGCACAACCACAAAACAAGCTCAACGGCTTAAACATTTCCAAATTGTAAACTTAAAATAACATAATTCAAATAAATGGTGACAGGGTCTGTTCTGCTAAGGTAGTTTAATCTAGCCCATGAGAAAGGCTAATGTAGCCCAAGCCTAGTGGATTCAGAGGATCTATATCGATGCTTAAATGCCTTTGGATCACAGCTATTTAAGTGGATTCCCATGGATTACGACTAAAACAACAAGTTAGTTGAATGTAATTCACATAAAATAACAACCCATACAGACTCAATTAAAGAAAACTTAATTCAAATGAAGAAATTACATTTTTATCATTTTTCTTCTTTTCCATAAGTTAATAAAAATTATAAATACCATTGTTGACTCTTGGAGAATGACCATTTTCCACTAGCAGGTCCCTTCCATTCACCAAGTCCTGGTGGCTATGCCAACTTAGGGGAAGGCCGAGAAGAGTTAGGCTCACCACGTCCTCCTCTACAACAGTCACACTAACCCCTCCAAGTTCATCTTGAACTTGTGTAAATTTGGTGAGATACCGTGTTATAGTATCATTCTTCTCCATTTTATTTTTTCAAACTTTGTCTTTGAAGGCCAGTTTTCTTTGATCACTGTTGTTCTCAAACATCTCTATTAGTTCCTTCCACATTGTGAAAGGAGTTTCTTTCCCATGCATATTTGAGATAATGTTATCTCACACTCCCTCTAATATTATTCTCCTTGTATTGGCTACATATTTATTCCATTGGGCCAGGTTTTGTGCATCATATTTCTATGGTTTTGTAATATCCATCTTGACCTATTCTAGCAATCCATTGTCACCTAGCATTGCTTCCATGCAATCCTTTCATGTAATAAAATTTGAGCTACCTTCCAAGGCATACTCTAATCTTAGCCCATTGAAGATCATCTTCCCAACTCTGAAGAACTCCTGCTACACTGAAGCTAGAAATTTGAACCTCCTTAAGAAAAACTTCGAAATTCTTGTTCTAATGTGAATCCAACTTTGATACCATGTAGAAATATGGTGATAGAATTGCAATTTCTTAAGAAATTTAATCTAAAATCAAGAGACACAATTCTACTCTATTTCTCTGTGGAAATTAATCATAATTTAGAACAACAATCACACACATGCAATAATAAATAAAAAACATGCATAATATTTTTCCATGTGAAAGCAACTTCTTGCAATAATCAGTTGAATAGAGATCTATGACAATTTCTTGCTTTCTCTGAGCACAACCTGCAAGCGAATAGCCTATCTCTATGCTTAATGAGAAGCTCTAACCCAAAATTAGTCAAATTCTGCCTCAGCTTGAGTCCCTATTTCCTTGCACAAATCCTGAGCAATTAGGCCCCTATTATTTAGTAATTTTCCACCAATTGATTGTGAGATTTTCTACGTTGATCATTTGGTTGCATGCAATGCCTGAACACTCAAGAATAGTTTGGCTACACTGCCTTGGAATCTCCACCATAGCTAGGGAACTCGAATTCCTTGCATGCACTAGTTATTTTAGGCTGATTGATCAATTAATTGGATGATCACTGAGTTAGTTTGTTGTCCCACTTCACAACTGATGTCCCACTATTTCTAGCAACAGTTAGAACTAGTTTAACTGAAATAACTGACCTTGATTAATAAAAATTAGTAATCACACATTCTTTACTGAACTCCAAGCCTTCTAACTCGAATTTACTGAGTAAATTGAGTGACACAAGCCATGTCACACAAGTTAACTACATCCAAGTTGTCTACTGACGTGGAAATTCGAATTTTCTCAATTTGACCAAGGCAAAGTCAAATTGAGACTTTCTTGCTGCACTTCTCAACAAAAATATGGATTGAATTTCAAGTTGGCTTGTAAAAAATGTAAAATTTTAATTCTTAATTTTGAATTCTGCCTCCAAAATTAAATTCTACCTCAATATGTTCATGTCGAATCATTCAAATAGTCACAACACTTGGGCACATTCAACCACTATAAATAGGCCATTCATCCTCCTCATTTGGTAGGAAATTGCGATCACGTCGGAGACAAAATTTGGTTCATCTAAGGCACTATTTAGATCTAGACAAGGACAAATTTTGAGGCCAATCAAGATGAAATTTGAGGTAGAAAGGATGACATCTAAGGTAGACTGAATTGTCCTAAGGTTGATTGAAAATTTCTTAAGCTATTCATAGGAAATTTGACTAGGTTTGACCTAGGTTTGGTTACTCGTGAGTTTAACTTGATTTTTCTAGAAAATTTAGATTGTATTTGTTGTTGACATGGACAAATTCTCTAAGAAAAGGTTGTTGGGTTTTCCCAGGATAAATTTTGTGTCCCTTTTGTTTGGTTGCCTCTTTATGTTTCTACTATTATTATTATTTTAATTTTGAACATTTCCTGTTTATAATTGCTTAATGATGAAGCGACACAATATAAATAATGAAGAAACCATTGGAAGTAATTATTAGTATAGTAAATCTTGAAAAATCAATAGGTGGGTCTTAAGGAATCCCAAATCATCCAACTCAAGCATAGAACCAAAAATATTTTGAAGAACCATAATACAATATTGGAAACAACATGAACTTACAAAACTTATTGTGAATCTTTCTCACCAACAATCATGGTTTTTAAGCAACACACATGTCTAGTTGTGCAGTTACCTAGTTTTCACAACTAGACTTATTTTTATTTTTACTATTTTATTCATTTATTTATTATACTATCATATCCTACTTGAAAAAAAAAAATTCTCCTTCAAGTGTAGGAGTATTTCCAATGAATCCACATGTGCAAAAAAATTACAAATTTACTCATACCCAAGTTTGAAAAGTATGCTTTATTGTATACCATAGCATGAGAGACTAGCACCTTTGAATGTTGTGATAAGAAGAGTTGTTAAAGAAGAGAGTGATGCTTTGATTTGTTGGTTGTATGGAACCAATGTTCAATATCGCTATAATGTTCCCGACTCTCTTACTTATTTGGTCCACTTTGTATGTCTTCCTCTAACATACGATGCAGATCTTCTGTTATCGAATGATTGGTCTCTTGGGTGCATGAGGGATCTGATGATAGGCATGTTAAGAAATCTTCGATCTCAAGTTCTAATGGATATTGTCCATTGAATTCAACCCATGATTCTTTCGTCTCCTTAGGAGATTGGTAAGGGTGATCAAAAAAGGCATCTAAAGCTTCTTGTAGAGGTGGCCCATGGATCTTTTTTTCTTATATCACTTATGGAGAGACAAATATGTTCTTGATAGCTGCCAAATTTTTCTCTTCTTGAGATGTAGAGAGTTTTCCAACTTTTGCTAGACTTTTAGATATTTCTTGGAGGAACATTCTTCAAAATCTTGATCAATCCTAAGGTTTTGTTGGATGATAATTCCTATCTTACAATTATGGATCAATGTATGAGGAGTTATTACAACACCTTAAAATAAAAAAATTAAATGAATAAAAACACACCACACAAAAAAAATTGAAGTAAAAAAAAAAAAAATCATTTATTTGAACTCCTCATGTTACCTAAAAACACACCACACAAAGCAAATTGAAAAAAAAAAAAATTCATTTATTTGAACTCCTCATGTTACCTAGACCTCGTTGTCACCAAGTTTTCCTTTCACATGAGTTGGCTCTTATAAATAAAACTTACTTGAATAAAGGGAAAGCATACTGTATCAAAATGACAAGGGCTTGCAGAGACTTGCTAAAGTGGTTGCACATGTTCTTACCTCTCATCTTACCTTCTCACTCCTCCAAGTCCTAAATGTTAGAGCAACAAAGAAAAATCATACAAAAAAACAAAAGAATAGAAGGACTAAACTACTAATGCCCTAATTCCTTTAGCTTCTCCTTAGTAATGGCAAAAAAAGTGTTGCGAAAATTATAGTGATAATTTCCATATGTCAACCTGGGGCTTGTATGCTTGTGAGATGATTACACACTATGTGCCGGACCAACGTTTTGCTATCCTATCCTAATTGCAAAACAATGTAAAGATCTTTATGAAACCAATTAATGTCCTTCATGTTTGATATTGGAATGATTGGGGCTACAAGTGAGAACAATCCAACATGATCTACTATCATTTGTTGCATAGATACTACATTTCCATTTCCAATTATCTGAGTGCCTTTGAAAGAGTTATTGATCTATGGTGAATTTTGAAAAGAAACACACACGCTAAAAGTAATATAAAATATAAAAATAGAAAAATAAATGTTAAAAAAGAACTTGAAGTAATTTTCAAAAGAGTAATTCTAACTTAAAAAAATGAAAACATAGTACTCTTCTAGTTGCAACAATAATCCAATCATACATTCTTATAGTTAAAAGCAACACACTTGAAATCAAATCAATGTAATCAGTATCAGCATACATTTATATTACAATTTGAAAGCATCTTAAATCACTAGTTCTATACTTCACAAATCAAGATGAGTTGAAATCAAATCAATGTAGTCAATATAAACATAGATCTATATTACAATTTGAAAGCATCTTAAAGCATTAGTTCTATACTTCACAAATCAAGATGCGTTGAGTTTATGCAAACAATATGAATGCTCAGAAAGGTGTAGCATAAATACTTTGTACGCTATCTCCTTTCATCATTTGATTTATATTTTTTAAGCTAATGTTTTCATAAACATCAAATAAAAATACTTACATTCATGAAAGTGACATTCATAATAGGTATGTGCGTGAGAGAGAACTATTATACAAGGAAGAAAAGAAGTAGCATGACTTTTAGAAGGAGGATCCTACCTTCCTCATGTTACAAGAACGCACTTAAATGAAAACAACGATTACACTATTAACATGTTGAAAATACTTTTACTAATAAAACAAAGTAGCGAAATGTTACTACTTTATGTCATTATAGATTATACTCAAAAGTGAATATTATAATCCATACAAAGATATCACATATATTTTTTTTCAAGAATGAAAGAAGAAAAAAACACTGGTTTATATTATGTATTAGTAAAAATATATCACATATTTATGATGATGAGGATTGTTCCCCACAAAAAGTATTCGTACAACTACGACACTTATTTACAAAAAATGAAATTGGTTTGAAGACATAAAATTTGTTGCTCTCAAGATAACATTTGCTTCCCCAAAACTAGAGAACTGATTAACAACTTTGAACTAGATCTTTCTCCATAATAGAACTGTTTCCCTATCTTTGGTGATGAATCCTTGAAATTTGAAACTGAATCATAAAACAAGGAAATGCACCCAACTGCCTAGTTCGACAATGTGTTGATTAAAGCCCAGTGATTATATGAAGAGAGGAAAAATAGGAAACTCACCATCCTTTGACCATTATAAGCAACTGCTAAGTGTTATTTCGTAAACCTTCGATCCACTACAGGAACTTCAATTTCTTGTAATTGCTGAGAATTCCTACAATCACGTAATAAATCTAGTAAATACATAAATAATTCATTTTTAACACAATTTATGAACCAAAATAAGGCAATTAAGATTAAAACAATTCATTACATTAGATTAGCTTGTCATACACCAATATGGGTTAATGAGGTAAAACAATAGAAGTATTTAAGGCAAATGAGAAGATTGGATTCAATATTGGGTTTGTGATAAGTTGAAAAGATGATAAAAGTGAGGCTTAACATTTTCCATGGAGATTCTTAACCTATAAATAGACTTTGTTACAATACTATGGACCAATACTATGGCTTACTATTACCACATGTGCAAAAAACCATAACTCATATTGATATGATACATGTTTATATGACATATTATTTTAATTAATCAATTTTTTGTTTGTTTGTTTGTTAAGATTGGCAGGACCTTCTTTTTCTATTTATAAAAAACAAGTTTACACCACATATGTGAGATAGGTGACCTTAACATTCCCAGTGGCAAACCAAGTCTGTTGGCCACCTATCCTCATTATAAGCCATCCAAAAATAATATAGTTTTAGTCGATCTAACCAAGCTATATACGTATCAGTATCATGATAAGAGTCTATGTGTTTATCTATCATAAGCATGCATCAGTAAAAGTAAATGCTACCCGCAAGAAGCAAAAAAACATCCAAGAAACTGACTAATCCTACTGTTATTCTATGGCAGACTCCACCAGAGCCAGGTCTTTGGCTGAGTCTCCAAGTATGTCAGTGAGCTCGATAATGCAAGGAATGTGCCTTTGAATTCGATCTAGGTAGATGTCCTGCTTACACAACTGAAATTGAATTGTCTGTAAGTCTTTTTTGTAGTTGGGCATGTCCTGGAGAGTCATAGCCATCCCCACTAACATTTGCTCCATTTCCTTCCCCATGAGGCTCTTCATGAGCCAATACAGATATAACGTTTGTTTAAACTAGGTGAGTCTACCCCTGGTACTCCCAAGATCCGGGATTACAGCCTGCCAATTCTTCATTTCCTCATCGAACTCCTCCTCCTGTTTTATCTTCTTCTCCCATTCTTCTAGAATATTACGGATGCCTGCATCCGTTCCTTCCCTGTAAGATGTTTTCGCTTCACTTATGAGGTGTTCTATAGGCTTCCTCCCACGCCTATGTTCCAAGGTGCTCAGGTCAACTGCACGAGTCGACTCCCTCCTCCTTCTGTCGTGTCCTCTTCCACATGCAGGTCAGGCCATCTCTTCTCTTTTCCGGGCATCATCTCATGCCTCTCCTGAATGATGCAGGTTCCCCTCCCCTCACGGTTCCCATCACAATTGCCTCTGCCCCGTGATGTGTTTCCTCTCCTCTGCCTGATGCGTTTGTGCCACTCTTTTGCCTCTCATTTTTCTTGCTCACCTACCTCACAATAGCCTCACCACCCTTTTGGTTATGCCAATGCTCTTGCCTGCTCACAGGGGTGATGTCTCGATGCCCGACACAAATTATGTTTACAGCTCTCACCGCCAGCCCGTCGAGCTAGGTTACCGTCACTCCCACTTGCAATGCCTTCCCTCGCCCCTCTGCCCAGTGCTACTGCCTCTCATCTCTACCGATAAGAGCTACCTCTCTTCTCTGCTCTTCCCGTGGCCCTCGTGCATGCTTGGCCGCAGTCTCCCCACCCTCCCTAGTATACCAGCTATCTCGATCATTCGCAGGGCCTTTCTCAAAGTCCCAGCCCTGGTTTTCTCTCCCAGCTCTAGCCTCTGGCTCTAACCCAATCACCATCCCCCCAGCTTACACTGGTCTCCCCATCCTTCTCCCCAATTTCCCTCCCCAGTCTTCACTCACACCCCCCAGCCATGAATTAACATAGTAAACATAGAAATGGGCTTGTAAGGCCAAGGCAGATACCTGGAAACAGTTCACAGAGGTCGTTGTTGGTAGCTCCACTGTCTTGCACCCTCGCTCCTCCTTCCTCCCTTAATCTCAACAATACTCCTCTCTCTGTCCTAACTTCCTTCATAATCCCAATCCACCTTTCCTTGTCCCATCACCTGTCCTGCCTTAACCTCCTCACCTCTCTCACCACCCTAGCCCTGACTACCACTTCTCTCATGTCTTCTGTCAGGTTGCATGCAGGAGGCCACCACACCCATCACCATGAGAGTGTGGGAGGCAGCGGGTGGTACCCTCCATTACAAACTATAACTACCATCTCTAACCAGTGTCCTCGCCTTCCTTGGGCACGCGCCCCGATCGAGGGAATTAATCAATTTAATTAAAATGGTAGAAAAAATATAATTATTTTTAGAATAAACATTAATCTTTGATTTGTGAATACTATTAAGAATATTCTAAAATATTCCATGGAGGTTAAATCTCTACCATTCACCTAATAATTATTGATAATTAAAATAAAATTATGGAAGCCCTATTCCAAAATACATATGTCTATCAACATTAAATTAATATTAAATTATTTTAAGATAAATTTAACATTTTGAATAGATAGAAATCTCAGGAACTTTGAATTAAAAAAGAAATAAAGACACCCAATTTATATATCAAAATATTTATATATAATTCATTTTAATTTTTTATCTTTCTTGTAATGTTAAATGGAAAAACAATCTTTCTACCAATAAAATGTTTTACCAAAATCAATTATTTTAAATATAGTCTTTAACTCTCCTTTTTCAACTCACATCGCACTTCACTTTACAGTGGACAAAGTGCCTCCAGTTGAAAAGCTCCCATGGAGCTCACTTGACATTTCAGAAGCTTGTAGTAGTTGAAGTAACTCTAGTTGAGTCGAGAGACTCATTCTACAACCCAGTATGTGTGTAACGATGTCCGTTTGTCATCAAAGTTGAAATTTTGCTCATGTCAGCCCAAATATTTTTTTCAAAGGATTAAAAAAAACAAATATACAAAATATTCAAATTATGTTGGTTCATAAAAAAATTGCACATAAAGAAATTGGATCCCTTTGGGCTCATGTTAGATCCATATTTATGATGGATCTATGCTGGTTCACAGTACCAACAGTCCCATATAGGTCATTAGGTCATTAGGTTAATGATAAATAGAGACTTTATGAATAGTCCTTTATAGCGAAAAATATCTTTTGTATCTTTATAAAGGGGATCTTTAATACATGGTTGCATCTTTAAACCCATAGAACTCACATGAAATATACTCCAAAGACGCCTCGCTCACCAATGCTCACTATACCGTCACATACCTCAAACATGCGTTAAATGTTGACACGACCAGTCAATTTAAAACGTATAATGACTAGTCACCACATGTGACAAATTAAAGAGCGAATTTTGAAAAAAATAAAGAGAATAAGAGCAGATTCTCAAAAATTCAAAGTAAATTGTTTTTACTTGGCTAAGAGCTTGTCTTTTTCAGAGATAAGGAAACAAGTTAACGACACAAGACCCAGAGGTATCTGGCAGGAGTGAAAGCCTACCCCCTTAAGGACCACCAACTGGTTATTCTAGGTGGCGTGGTTTTCCTTGAATAACGGTGATGAGTCATGCTGCATTCACAGATAGCAGCGAAAGATGGTCGTCCTCACTACTAGTTTGACAATTGAATTATGATAGGTTTTCCCACCTTGTAAAAAAATGTTTTAAAACTGTGATTTACAAAAATCAGAGTGAATTATATTTTCTGATTATTTTAATCTCTGTGACTTTCTTTGTATGGCATTATTACTTTTCACCCTTAGCTAGCTCGCTCAAAGATTGCATGATCAACACTACACATTCGCCATAGGTTGGAGCTAACAATTGGTTATGTATGCTGATAATTGGTTATGGGTGTTGACAATTGGATTATGTGAACTTTCTAATTTATTTCCATAGAATCGTTTTCTTTAGCTACGGGCTTTATTGTTTCTGGGATACTATACTATTAAATCATATCTAATTCAAGTATAGCATGTTGTTTGTCCAGTGTTTATGGTAGTTTTTATGAGCTTTCTTGCATGGTCGTACCTAGTCAAACCGATCTATTTCATGTCCTCAAATGATTTCCTACATTTGACATGAAAATTGGTTTTCTAGAATGAATATTTTATAGGTGGCTTGCGAGGCTTGAGTAAAATGAATTTCAGGTCTAGGAACCCATAATGAGATCCACCCATATCATGATTCTAGAAAACGGGAAGAGAAAAATCTTGCTTGGCCATGGAGATCCTTCTCCATTTGAGTGTTTCAAAACATGTACTAGTGCAAAAGATGGGTTAATAGAGCCCATTATAAATGGAAATTTTAATGGAGACTCTTGGTTTACCATGTCTAACCCTGGGACCTAAAGATGATACCTTTCATCATGGGTTTTCGCCACTAATTAACCTTTAGAATCTATATGCTCGTCAATATAATGATATTGATATGTTTTTTTTTTGGTAGGTAAGCACCCACGGGGGATTTGAACCAGTGACCTATCACAAGGAGTGCCTTAACAGTACACCCATTCACCGTCAATCCAAAGCCCTGTGGGCGATATTGATATGTAATTAGGTTTGGAATTTCAAATTTATTTTCTCTTTCAAGTGGAAATTTAATGAAGGTAATCTGCTTTTTGTGTTTGTGGCTTTATGTTTTATATATAGATCGATGAGTGTGAGGTAGGCTTGTAGGTAGTTAGAAGAATCTTGTAACCATAATAGCTCATTAATTTAACTCTATCAGACTAAATTTTCTTTTATGAAATGTATGCCAATGGTGTTCAACTAAAGAATACCACTACTCTAATCTTTCTTTGTATTCTTTTTTGTGTCTATAAAAAGTCTAAGTTTCTAGCCAATCCATGAAAAAATGTTATCAAGAAATAGGTGCATTTGCGGCCTATTCACCAAAAAATTATGACAAAAAATAAGTGCCGCAACTAAGAAGATTGTCTAAGTTAATTACTAAATTATTCATTAAAATTTATGACCATCAACTTAAATAAATATTTACAGGTCAAATTTATTGTTTCATTTTTTTTTTTAACCTGTCACTTTTTAAGTTTCAAAATTTTTATTCACTATCAAATACATTTGAAATGCTAAAAAAAAGGACGTTTGCCAAATTCTATGGTTGTATGCAACATTCGATCACGTTGTAATAGAGGAGTGAAGATGTGTAATCCAAGTCGATTAAGCGAAAGGAAGAGCACACTAAACTTCAAATCAGGATGATGCAAGATCAAGTGTTGAATTTAAATAGATTGTCGATTTTAAAAATATTTCAAAATTAGATCGGTCAATACTTTAAAATCCTAAGTTCAATTTTTTAACGTTATTTTCTTTTCCTTTTATTTGTAAATTTTAAAATATTCCTAAATCAACAATCAAGATAAAAATGGCTTAAAAATTCATATCTAGTCAATTTTTTAAACTCAGTGACTCTTATCTATCAATTTCAAAATATTCGGTGAATCAACCATCAAAATAAAGATAACTTTGATAAAAAAAAACTCACATCCATATTGAAGTTCCTCATCTCCATGGTGTAATTCAATTCGATTAGCCAAAAGAGGAGAAGATGGAAGTTCACTTCGCAAAGCCTTAATTCAATTGTGATTAGCCAAAAGAGGAGCAGATGAAAGTTCAACTCACAAGGCTTTAAGATTTTCACGGGTTGGAAGAGCTTCGTCGGTAAAACTTTTGGTCTTGCTTTTTGTAACTGAAAATTGGTTAAGCAATTGAAGTCGGTTAAGCAGAAGGAGCAGCAGAGAAAGGTTTAAAGTCATAACACCATAAGATTAACTTAAGCTCGGCATAGGAAGTGCTTGTGAAGAGAAACCCCAAGTAAAGTTCGTGGTCGCATTTTGCAATCCAAACGTAATTTCAATGTTTTATAATTCAAAGTTAGGTTTGAGTTGCAAGGCTACACAATTTCAAATATGCATTCAGTGATTTCTTATTTTCTTTTAACAATTTATTTAGCTTTTATTTTTTATATTATTTTATTTACACATCTAATTGCACATTGCATATTAATTTTAAATCTTATTTCACATTGCATATTAATTTTAAATTATGTTACATTACAATTTAGTGTTTATTTGAAAAGAGGGTTTATTCTTTTTAACTAATTGTAAAATTGTTTGAATTTATCCTTTTTCACCACCAACCTATCATCGTCTAGTTTTTCTCCATATCTCTTGCCTTCTACATTAAATGTTAAGTGAGGCTTTGTGAATCTACACTTGGTGAAGGCTTTAGAAATCGATGCAAAAAGTTAAGCACTACATGCTTAAATCAGATTTCCCACTAAATACAACTTGATTTGGGTCGACAGTGCCGTGGGAGCGAGCATAACAATCCAAGTGGATACTTAGGCAAAGAAGTCTATTCCATAAAGCAAGTGGTGGGTGGTGTGTTGATGGAAAAAACAAGTAGGGAGTGAGAAAAGCGAGTGGTGGGTGGTGTGTTTGATAGGAAAAAATAGGTAGGGAGTGAGAAAAGTAGTAGTAGGTGGGGTGTCATTGAAAATGTACTAAATCATTTATTTTTTTCAGGAGAAAAAAAAGCGGAATATATTATATTGTGTTCATATAAATACAGATGTAGATAAAAACATTGCTTATCTAGAATGTACATATATGGATATATGTATATCATATGTGCTGTCAAAATTCATATCTAGATTTATACAGATAATTGTTATATTTGGAAATTGTCCCGGATAGATAGATCTTATATGATAGGAAATCTTTGTGATATGGAGAAAATTCAGTTAGACCCATATATCATATGCCAGTTTGACAGAATGTTATCTAGGATGCAATTTGGCGGTGAGACCGTGTCGTTGAAGATGGATGCATTCCTCCATTTCCAGACATTCCATAGAAAAATGAGAATAAGGAATCGTGTATTCCCTCTTTGTCTGCTCCATCCAATAAGCGCTGCATTAAGAGAATCATAAGCAGTCAGAGGGAAATAAAAAGTGTTGGCCAAAACATACCAGATTCGCTGAATGACTGAACAGTGGATGAACATGTGTAGATTTGTTTCTTCTTCAGTTCTGCAAGCTGTGCATCTGCTGGGGCCATGCCAATTCCGTTTTCTGAGGTTGTCCCAAGAAAGATTTTTGTTATAGAATACAAGCCATGCAAAATGTATGAGCTTTGGTGGACATTTTGCCTTCCAGTAGATAGATGGAAAAGATGGCAGCGAATATGGTGTTCTGTTGCTGATCAGGTGTAGGTATATATCTCTGACTGTAACAGGCCTTCTAAATCGGCTGACAGTCCATTGAATATCATCCTGTTGTCCATGTCTATGAAGACCGCTTCCAGATAGCATATCAGAAATTGTAATCCATCTTTCGGACCATGTGTTCTGTAGATTGAGTTAATTTCATTCTTCCATATAGGAGAGGATCCGCGCCAGTCTTTTATGAGTTTCTCCCAAGTGAAAATCCCATGATGCTGTAACATATGATTGAAGTCTGCAGGAATAGATAGGTCGGCGAGACTGCCAGAAAGAGTATCGATATTGATAAAGATTTTGTTGCCTGTGTGTATTCTCCAACAGAGGCGCGATAAGAAAAAACTTTCCACTTTCCGCATGCAGTTCCATATGGGGGAACCATGCCGCGGTCCGATGGAACCTTTCCTGAGCCAGTGTTCGATGGAGCGGCCCTTCATGTATCTGATTTGGATGATGCTGCTCCAGGGGGTACTTCCGAAAACTCCCCGCCATAAGGATCGGCAAATGAGCGCTCTGTTAAAAATTCTTAAATCCATGATCCCCCAACCTCCTTGCTGCTTGGGTAAAGAAATGTGTTTCAGACCAGCTAAGTGGAACTTTTGTTGAACAGTTGAGCCGCCCCATATAAATGATGCCGTGGTCCGGTTAATGCGCTGGATTATGCTGTTTGGGAGATTAAACAGATGTGCCCAATAAACTGATAGGTGAGTGAGTACAGATTTGGATAAAGTCACACGGCCCGCCAGAGATAGGGCGCGATGCTCCCATTGGGATATTTTTTTGAAGTAGCGTGCAATGAGCCATTCCCAGTCTGCGGAAGTGTATTTGTGTGATTTGAGTCGGAAGCCCAAGTATGAGATGCCGTTTTGTAATGATTGATGTCTAATTCCGAACATATCAGCAATAACCCGGATCAGATCTGTGGGGACGCCTTGGTAATACAGAGTAGATTTCTGAGAATTAATTGTGAGGCCTGTAGCCAATTGAAATTTGTGTAGAATTTCATATATACAGTCCCATGTGGGGCGGTGTAAGATGGCGCAGATGAGGATATCATCCACGAATAGATTGTGGGATAGTGAGAGATTCCGACCGATCTCAATGGGAATAACACGCTGTTCCTCCACAACCTTGTTTATGTGCAGACTTAGTGTATTCATGGCCAAAATAAAGATTATGGGAGCCAGTGGGCATCCCTGGCGGAGACCGCGTTCAGCATGAAAATAAGGGGAAGGAGTCCCGTTGATATTTATAGCATATTTCACGCCCTCTATACATGCCATTATCCATCCAATCATTTCGGGACGAAGGCCAATCTGAGCCAGAAGGCAGCGTATGAAACCCCAGTCCAGGCAATCGTATGCCTTTTGTAGATCGATTTTAAGAACAGCCCCTGAGATGTTCTTGGAGAACATCGAAAATATACATTCTTGAGTTGAAGCTACAACATCTAATATGTTCCGGCCCTTTAGAAATGCGTGTTGCTCCTTAGAAATTGTTGAGGCAAGAGTACCCTTGATGCGTTCTGCGATTATCTTTGATATAATTTTGTATGAAATGTTGCAGAGAGATATCGGGCGATAATCATAGAAGGAGTCTGCGTCTTTCTTCTTTGGTATGAGAGCAATTAAGGTTGATGTTACATGAGGATGAATGTAACCTTTGATGCGGGTATCTTCGATCATGAGTAAAAGATCCTGTTTAATTAGCTCAAAAAAATGAAGGAAAAATTCGACGGTCCATCCGTCGGGACCAGGGCATTTATCCTTGTTGAATGCCTTGAGAATGCCAAGAATTTCTCCTTCTGTGACCGGCTGGAATATGGCATCGTTGGAGGATGCATCAAACATAGTGGGAAATAATTCTATGCCCCAGAGGATATCATGAATAGCGCAGCCCTCCCCACGGCTGTATTGCTTTTTAAAATGATAGAGTGCAGCATTTGTGATGTCGCTTTGTGAGTAATGATGGCCTCCAGAACCATCTTGAATTTTCCAGATAGTGTTAATCTCACGTCTGAGATTGGCATGTCTGTGGAAAAATTTGGTATTTCGGTCTCCCAAAGCAAGCCATAAAGCCCGGCTTTTTAGACGCCAAGATGATTCCTCCGTATCTAAGATGTGGTTCTTTTGGCGCATAAGATCAGCAATCTTGCATTTGATATTGAAAGATAATGAGTGGGGATCGCGGGATGAATGGATGAGGTCCAACTCGGATTGGATGCACGAGAGGGCAGATCGGTCCCGCATGCGCTTTTCCCTCTGCCAGTTCATGACAAGGAGTCGAACATATGCCAGACGTTCACGAAAAGAGGGCCCATGGAGTCCCTGTACAGGATCATTCCAAGCGTCATTGACAATTTGATTGAAGACGGGGTCTGTAATGTAGGTATGGTTGAACTTGAATGGATAGCGCCGACGAGGAAGCTTCTGCCGCCACTGAATGAAGATCGGTCGATGGTCTGAGATGGAATCAAGACCAATGGAGAATGTAGGCATACCCATATCCTCAACAATCTCCTCCTGAATGATAATGCGATCGATGCGCTTTGCAATATAAGCGTTTGCCAATCGACCGTTCTGCCAAGTGTGGGTCTGTACAGAGGGCTCAATGTCGATAAAATTCCAATGCAACAACTGAGATCTGAGGAAGTCGGATAACGGGTCCCGTTTCCTGCCAGCACCCCACACTTCATCAGGGCATAGTGTGAAGTTCATGTCTCCTACAAGCATCATGTGACGAATCTGGCATAGATCCGAGGAAAAAAATCTGTCCCAAAAAGGCTGTCTATGCATGTATGGGGCATAGATGTTGAGTATATGGATGGGGCGCCGATGACCACGGAAGGTGGCAGATAGTAAAATGCCCGCGAAGCATTTATAGGCAGATGCGCGAATCCATAGGGGATCCCACATGGCGACAAGGCCACCCGAGAGACCACAAGCATCAAGAGCCACGATGTACCAGGAGGGAAGCATCTTCCGGAAATATGAGATTGAGGTGGACCTGTCGTGCATTGATTCCTGAATAAGAATGATTTTAGGCCGGGCAGAAAAAAATATATTCTTGAGCGCAAGGAATTTGGGGCCAGCGCCAAGCCCACGAATGTTCATGGAGATAATATCCATCAAGATTTGGATGCATCAGCCAGATCTGCTCTAAGGGGCTGAGAGAGAGAGGATGACATGTCGAAAATTGGAACATCAATAAGAGAATATGAACGGTCGCCCAGTGCAGGAGGATTGGATCGCCCCCGAAAATGTCGAGAGCCACCTCTGGCAGTCTTACGAACAGTAATATTGAGCCCCGAAGCCGGACTGATAGTGGGAGAATTTGGATGAGGTGGTCTGTGGATGGTAAGAGGCTCCAGCTCCACGGATCGGCGGTGAAGAAGAAGATCCACGTCGCTGTCGAAATTATTAACCGGCGATGATGATGGGGAATTGAGAGGGGTTGACGCCATCATGGGTTCCTTCCCCTTATTGATCAGGGAGCAGGTGGCTCGGGGGGGGGATGAGGATGAGATAAAAATAGGGAGGGATCCAATACTGAGATCTCCAGCCGGGATAGGAGAGGGGGAGCGTATGGGTGGATCATTGATAGGTTCGGGGATGGGAGCATGCGGGGGGGGAGACGGTGGGAGACCAAGAGGGATCTGTGCCGAGGGGACCCCATGGGACGGGGGAGAAGAGGGGGTCGGGTTATCAGGCGGGTGGCGACGGGATGAGGTGCGGTGATGGGGGAAACGACGGCGGTGGGCGTCCCGGCGGGGGCAGGCCTCGATGAGGTGTCCCGTCTTGTGACATGCAGCACATCGGAAGGGTATGCCCCAGAAGTCGAGGCGTTGAGATATGCTTATACCATGCCATGAAATGTCAACATGTTCGGGGTAACCACCACGGAAGGCTCTATCGATGAGGATCCAAGCAATCCGTTTGTCCCTTTCCCCAATAATCCAAGGGTCGGCATATATGAACCGGCCGATGGAATTCCCAATGATTTCCATGATCTCTTTAGACCACATCTCAAGCGGAAGGTTCGGAAGCTTCACCCAGATCAGATTATGTTGGGGGGTATTCTTTAAGGGGTCGAACCCAATAAACCACCGATGAAGAGCAAGAAAGCTTCTTTTGTAAACCCAGGGAGCCCGAAGGATAATCTCCGAATCTGCAGCGTCAAGAAAATGAAAACAGAACCAATCTCGCATAAGATGAGAAATAATGGGAGTATAACCGATAATGGGTTTCCACCGGTCAGATAGCCATTTCCTCATTTCCAGTTCATCCATAACCGGAAAGTGCCATTGACCGATAAGAGCACATCTTTGGAGACTGTCAATCCGCTCAGAGAGGAGGGCATTGTTCAGGTCGATAGCCGGCGGAGGAGCAGAAGACTTGACAGGATTACGTGATCCACGAGACGACCTGAGGGGGGGAGCATGATGAGAGAGTGGATGGTCACGTGGGGAAGCAGCGCCCAGATCAGCAGGAGACAAAAGGGGAGTCGGGATCCGCGTTTCCTCCGCGAGAATGGCGGCCCTGATTAAAGCCTCCGTGGCAGAAGAGTCCGAGGCGATGTCCATGACAGAAATAGAGTCAGTGACAAATCAGCAAGAGTGAGAATAGGTCATCAATATGAAATGACATCGAACCACAATAATAAATGGTATAAACGTCTGGAAATGAAGATGGCGTGGAATAGAGGATGGAAAGGTACAGCGAGAGAGATTATCATAATCAGGGAATTGATGGGAGGTAGCTTGTATTGATGGATATCGGGGTCAAAGGACATATGATGGATGAAAGTAGGGGAGAAAGGATGTCCTATAACGCCGTCAATGACCATATGGAGTAAATGGAGCCAGATATGGATCAAGACAGAAGATCCTGGAGATAGATATATCGAGGGAGACAATTAATGACATCTATCATAGGGGTCGAGGACATGTCGGAAAATGGGAAGAAACGGGAAAGAATTGCCGGAGGACAGAAAGAAACCGACTGGGCAAAGAAAAACGGAGTGTTTACAGAGCCGAGGGGAATGTTCAAGGATCTCGGCATGTAATACAGCAACAGTAAATAGGAATAACGCACCACCAGGTGCCAATGCGAAACCTAAAATCTGTGCATGGTTGGTATACATATAAAAACCGTTTCATGAATATGAAACAGTTAGATAACATGATGCGCACAATGGAGATATAAGATATCAAAAACTGAGATGATAGATATACATAGCTGGAGATAATAGGCAAAGTTAAAAAAAACAACAGTGTGTGCTATAATAATGTGCATAGACAATAGAGATGACAGAGAGTGGCGTACCTGGAAGAGCGTCACCCCTCAAGCGAGAACACGCCGCATACAAAGAACCAGGGATAAGTGGAAAGGAAGAATGTCACTGCATGGGTCGGGTAATTGAGAGATACCAGCATGAACAGGCAGGAGGCCTGATAAGGATTACCCACAAAGGATTGAACGTAAGCTGACTGGAGCAATGAAACGGTAGCAGATATCCGAGAGATGAAAACTATACAGTATGGTAACACAGAGAAACCAGGTTGTCCCGTGCCAGAAGGCACAGGAAAAGAAACCCTGTGTTACAGAGAAGCAAAGATTATATGGATGGGGAAGTTAACTATAGGATGCCCGGAAAGAGCCACGTCCAGGAGAGCTAACAGAGCAGCAGCATTAGAATGTAATGACCCGATAGGTGGGATAGTCGGCGAAACAGGTAGGTGTCATTAAAAAAAAAACGATGGAGAGAGGAGTGAACTTACCGAGGGTCAGGCTTCGACAGGTGAATGGAGCGGAAAAACGACATAGTCATCTGGTTGGTCGTAGGTGCGGCGTGTTCCGTGATGGCGCTCTTCCTTTCAAACGGACACATTGCCTCAAACCAAAATGCCAATGAGATATTTTTATCGTACTAAATCATTTATTACAATAAAATGATTTACAATAAAATAGTGTAAGTTTGTTTTAAAAAGATTAAATTTAGAAAACAATTTTTTCAGTAGAAATCACATTGAAATTTGTTTACTGACATTTTTCTAATCATTTAGTGTGGTTTATCGTAGTTCAAGATGAATTATCTAGTGTGGTTCATTATATGATGAACCATTTAGTGTGGTTCATAGTCAGAACAAGATGAACCATCCAGTGTGATTCATCATTGACAAAAACTCTTTGATGTGATTTTTACCAAAAAATTGTTTTCTTAATTCAATATAGATCACAAAAGCCTATTCAGTGTGGTTCATAGTCAGTGCAAGATGAACCATCCAGTGTGGTTCATCATTGACAAAAATTCTTTGATGTGATTTTTACCAAAAAATTGTTTTCTTAATTCAATATGGATCACAAAAACCTGAATTCAGAAATTACTACCCTACACAGAAAAACTGCTGAAGCATGAATTCAAAAATTACTACCCTACACGAATCAATCATTGTTATTAAAAATTAAATTTATTTTTAACCGATAAAAAATTAATTAATATTTAAATTAATAATATTAGTTGAAAAAATTAATTAAACTTTATATATTTATTTATTAAAAAAAACAATCATGCATGCTTATCTTAAAAGGATTATATTTAATTTAAACCAATAAAAAATTCAACTAATTATTTAAATAAATAGTATTAATCGAATAATTTAACTAAACTTTGTATATCTACCTAAAAATAAATAAATTAAGTCAAACGATGTAACCTCCCACGTGAAAGCATGGTTTTGCATCTTTTGACGAATAAATATCGACTTCGCCTCTCAATGTTCAATACAATATTGCATTAAGATGTGGAGACGCCATGCTCAGAGTATTTAAAAGAACGTGGTGTAGCCATCCAAAGGATTAGCTATTTCGTGAGAAGGCATTGAGTTAACCTGATTCACATTAGTTTTGTGAATTTAGACGGTTCGATATTATTGTTTTCGGAACTTAGATTCTTGGAGTCCACAATATTTTTATGAGATATTAATTCAACTTTTTTAAAATTATATTTACAATTTTCGGTAACAAATACAATGCAATGTTTTAAAGTGATATTTTAAAAAAATATAGTAATTTTAGCCATATTAATATTTTTGTTTTATTTTGAATTTTTTTTTGTAGTATTAATAAAAGGAAATAAATAATTGTCTATGGAGTGTAGAGGAGATATTGACAAGGTGTTTTGTTAAGGCACTCTGTGTTGCAAAAGTCAATGTTTTGAAATTCCGTGGGCAAAAATCCAACTATGGCTGTTGTGACCTAGGATGCCTACAATCCTCAGATATATATATATAATTATATAATATATATATATATATATATATATATATACCAAACCCTGAGTCAAACCAGTGATTAGCTACAACTAGCAACAATATCAAAGAACTTCATGTTTAGCTCTAAACTACTTGAGCTAATCCTTGGGCTTCACACACACACACACACACACACACACATATTAGTTTGTTGAACATCATGTTTGACTCTAAACCACTTGAGCTAACCCTTGGGGCTTCACACACACACACATATTAGTTTGTCTATGACTTCTAACGTTTGCTTATTTTAATAGTATCCAAGTGCTCAAAAATCACCCGATGATCGCACTTGGCCTAAGCCACACCAACCTTTAACATGGTTGAATTTTTTTGTGTCGCTTCTCAACAACCACAAATTTCAAACCTTGACTGCCTTTGGAAACAAAAACCTCAAAATCTAATAAGACTAGCTACAATTGACTATAATTTTTTTCAAATTGAAAACTAGCTTAGTCATATAAATTAAATAGCTAGTAAAACCTATAGACATCAAAACACTTAGTTCACAATACATTTCACATTGCCAAGATTATGAAAATTCATAGAAATGAACTAAATTAAGACTTTATTATTATTATAAAAACAATCAATTACAAAGATATGCGCATCTATTTTGGAATAAGATTTCCATAATTTTAATTTAACTATCAATAATGATTAGGTGGATGGTAAGAATTTAACCTCCACAAAATATTGTAAAATATTCTTAATATTAGTCACAAAATTCAAAGGTTGATTTATTTATTTTTGGTGGGGTAAACTGTATTGCCTACTAAATAGTGGAGTACAAGATAACATTGAAGAACCTTAGGTTAGTTTCTCACTGGGGAGACTAGACCAAAGCCAAAAGTTCACTCTCCATAAAGAAGCAAGTGATAACAAAGTACTAAGATAATCAAAATTAAATGTACGAAAACTAAAAAGCTGGCCTATTGGGCCTTGAAAGTGAATAATAAGAACTAGAAACCAATAGAATATAAGCATAACAAAAACTAAGCAAAGGGATCAATATCCATGGCTACAAACTAGATGGGATCTTTGCTGTCAATTGGAATGCCTCTAGCCAGGGGTGGGATGCTAAGGTGCTATCCAATGCATTCCATCCTTCAATCTAGGTCCTTCATATGGCGATGTAAATGCTAAATTGAATGGAAGACATTTTCTTGATGCTTATGCTGGTCCAATAATATTATGCCAAGGAGGAATTTCACGTGCCAATATAAATTTACTATGTGCATATACTAGTGCATTCACGAGTATGCCCAGTATCAGGTACCCAGTATGCCATCTTAGTAAGTACCTCCATTTTTGCGAACTATTTCCTCTGAGAAGTTCCTTCCTCCTCAACATGGGTTAATTCCTCCTAATTGGGGCCTAGAATAAGCTCACAAAAATGGGTAGTGGTTTCCTCTAACTTGTGGTGCATACGTGTGTTGCCCTTGTGGGCTCGTTCTAGATAATAAGTTACCCCTTATGGACATGGGCATGTTGACGAAGCATGGAGGAGAGGCCAAAAAGGAGAAGATGAAAGAGGAAAAAGGGAGGGAGATGAGTGCTTCAAAAAGCTATTAGTGGGAGGGGGTACGTAGCCGAGATAGAGGTAAGAGAGACAATGTGACAAGGATCACAATTGAGAGAAACTTCTAGCAACATCTAAGGAAAGAGGGAGGAAAGCCAATTGGAGAAGGGGTAGGATAGAACTTATAAATGTAACTAAAGAAAGGGCTTAAAAGCTAAGGCCACGTTACGAATGCCATGGTATAAGAGCATACAAAAAGCGGGGCCAATCGTAATTCGATATAAACAAAAGCACAGGAGGGGGATAAAACAAAGCTTAAGAATGAGAGAGGGAGCGTGAATTTAGAAAGGAGTGCTAGGCCAAGAGGAGTCCAATGGAGCTACATCCAAAACTTTTTGCTAGTAAGAATGAGTGTTTATACTCTATTTTCATAGGATCCCAGGCACAAAAGCTACTGGACTGCCGCTTAGCTTGTAAGAGGAAAACAATTACAGAACGAGCATAAAGCTTCGAGAATTTTGGAAAATACCAACTACACTACAATTCCATACAACAAGAAGAAATGAATCAACTGAAATGGTAGTGTCCCAACGGATGATGCTAATTTTTGCCAGGCTAGAGCACAATGATCATTTTTATTGTGCCCTATGATCATTTTTTACCAATTTTTTCCTTTTTTTCACAAACCTTGATTCATTCATTAATTAACAACTTAGTATATGAGAAGATATAAACATAAATAAGTAAAATAGATGAGCAATTATAACATTATAAAATAACCATAAGAAGCAACACATCAAAACACATGATCACACATAGAGACACCAAATGTTAGGTGGAAAACCAAAGGGGGAAAACCATGGTTGTATGTTTTGTTTTACTCTTCTTTTATTAATCAAATCTTTCTTTTACATATGATTATTGACCACCACCACTATTCAAGCCACAAATTTCCAATCATGTTAGCCACTACCCACTTCAGGCCACTACCTATATGAACTTTGTAGGCCACCTCCTGCTGGAAGCCACTACTCCCATGACTTTGTAGGTCACCACCTGATATATGCCCCAACACCCAATATTCTATCCAATCACCACTAAATGGAAGCCACCACTCCCAATGTAACACTTTCCTCCCACATCTACGCAAGAAACCGGCTAGTCATGGTAAACATGTGATGAGAGGCCACTATGATATGATTCGACCTCCTAAGTCACGTTAAGGAAGTGGAACCGACAGAAACACACCATTCAGAGATTCAACATTAGCTACAAGACCCTTAGGAACTAATCCAATACTTTAGACAGCTTACCCTCGGGTCCCACTGAACTTTTGGACAACTTAAGCCTCAGTCGCTCTCATGCTATATGCATGGCAGCAACCAAAAACCCAAATTCGCTCTCATAGGATTTCCTACTAGCGACCTTAGACTAAATTTGTTAGTGCTATGCCAGCGACTCCGAGATTTGAGCCACTTTTTTGGGCCTAGAGCCCAAGTCACTGCCCAGAATTGAACCATCTCTTTCGATCAATAAAATAACATGGAAATGATAGTACTAAAGCAAATACTTGCTCAAGACCTTGAATGCACCCCTACTAGCCATGATAGGCATTTCGTCAACACATATCACGAATATATAATCTACAGGTGTTAATAACAATTCTATGCATATGGGTCTCATATATAGTTGAGAATTGCTAAGAATTGTTGATGCCTCAACACATCAACTGCCATTCCATCCATTAGGTCATAGATAGATTGATCATTCTAGGTCATAGATACATTGATCATTCAATTACAAGTAAAAACATGATGAAATCCATACATAGTTGTTGTCATAAAACACATACATAACCAACATAATAGCAGCATAAATACTCATGAAAGTACAACCATATAGACCACATATAATCCATCAAAATGGTCATAGAAATACAAGGAGAAATAACCTTTCATTAATGATTCCAAATCCAAACCCGGGATGGGACTTTCACATTCCAACCGACCGTAGAATGGTTGAGACAAATCTCTCTTAAGTCGTTCACCCCCGTGCCATATTCCAAGCATGAATGTGGGATCTCACATAACACATCAATCAAAACTCATCTAGGGCTTCCAGAGGCCATCCACCTTAACCCATCAAATAGTGATTCCACCTCATGGTTGGACATCACAAAACCAACATCAGATCGGTCTCTATCCAAGCCTTTCAGGGCTCGAGAGCATTTGTTCCAACCTGGCTTCCAGGACTAGTAACTCAACCCACAACTTACACTGGGCTCCAGAGTGTTTTTCCAACCAAGGCTTCAGGACTAGTAACTCAACCCACAACTTTTACAGGGCTCCAAAGCATTTGTCCAACTAGGGCTACGAGACTAGTAACTCAACCCAACAAGGGCTCTAGAGCATTTCTCCAACCAAGGCTATTGAACTAGTAACTCAACCCAAGTTGTTACAGGGCTCCAGAGTGTTTGTCCAACCAAGGCTATGGGACTAATAACTCAACCCAAGTTGTTACAAGGCTCTAGAGAGTTTGTCCAACCAAGGATCCAAGAACTAATAACTCAACCCAAGCTAAAAGAAACATGAGAACCAACCAAAACACAACAATGAAAATAAACCCACAATCACCATGGCTATCTTGGAAATGGAAAGGCTAAGTAATACACTGTCATTCCTGACCATCCTCCATGCCAATGACATATCACAACCAAAAATCCACATGCAAGTGCCATGCATGCAAAAAGTAGTGAGGAAAACATACATGCAACTCAGTACCTGCAAGCAAAACCTGATGTAGCCACTGATCCTGATTTCCTCTCACACTTTCCTTCTCTTCCTTTTCCTTCTTGCTCCAAAACTCCAAGTGTGCCACACTCTCCAAGAGTGCTCCAAGAAAAATATAAGTGTCCAAGAGTATGAGAGAGAGAATAGAGTAGAAGAGAGCTCCACCAAAACCTGTCAAAATATTGCCAAATGATCCTCAAAATCTGTTTTATCAATGAGGCCTCTATTTCCTTCATTTTCCATTATTTTTCTTCATTTTCCTCCTCACATGCAACCTGTGACCTTTCACCTTCCTTTTCTCCTAATTTCCTTTATTTTCATAAATAATATGCCAATTAATGCCTTAGCCATTGCCTTTGCTAATTTCCTTAGCCATAATAAATAGAATCAACACCCACTAGGATGTTTCCCCCACCATTCAACTTGGAATATGTGTCCCATCATGATCCAGGTGGTTCCAGACACGTGCAGAAGTCTAAGAGGACTCAGGAAGGGTAAAATATCAAAGTGTTTGGATTGTGCTTGAACTAGGTTCATGTTGAATATCTCATTGTCGTGATCGTGGTGGTGTGAACGGTTTGTCAAACCGAGTCTGTATGTGAAAGTTAGGAGAAGTTAAAGTTCAGGGTTGACTTGGGTGACTGGGCAGGGTTAAGGAGGCAACAATTTGGACAAAACCCGACCATCAGATTCCAGCCAATCTAGGCCAGATTCTAGGCGAATTTATGGCCTGTTAAATTGTCTCCTTTGGTCAGTTTTCTAATTTTTCAAAAGTGGCCATGGATCTTTTATAAAACAAAAAAAAAATATAATTTTGGGGTGGTGGGCCACCAACCCCGCCACCCCCCATATCCATTGTAAAAATAAAAATAAAAATAAAATAATTAGTTATGGGCTGATGGGCCATGACCCCCGACGACCCTCCCTCAACCATCGTAAGCAAACTTTAATTAAGGGTGGGCAGCCATGAACCCACCACCCCCAGCCTCTTCATAAAACCATACCATAATGGTGGGGGCACAGGCTATCAACCATGCTGCCCTCTCCACCTCCCATTACAATGAACCACCGACGGACAAATAGGGGGAGCGGGCCACTGAGACTTGCGGACCCGCCCCCAAATAAACTATGCAAAATATTATGTGGGTAATTCAGGAGGCGTGGGATTTGATTCCCTGACCCCTCCTCAACTAATTTCTAAATGTTGCCATTACAACAAACCAACTTATTGTTAAGTCTGCCCATCAAAACATTAAAACCTTTTTGCACAGTGCACAAGGGAGAAGGAGCATGCATGCAGTTCGAGGCAGGTTAATTTGTAGGTGGCGGAACCATGAGCAGTGCGGAGAGGGGTGGAACCATGATCTGAGCAATTTCTCCAAGGGGCCAGATTTTCATTTTGTCAGCTTTTGAAATTTTTTATATGGTTTCAACATTTCTTGATGCCACAAACTCAACGGTGCTGTCTGTTTCTCCATCAGAGGTCTGTAATTTTAGGGCTTCTTCAATTTTGGAGGTATAAGGTCGCCATTTTGATTTTGATGTACTTTCATTATTTTTCCATCTAATGAAAACATGGCCTTCCCACTAATTCGAGTAGGGCCCAAAGACGTAGTCCCTCCCGGACGAACTCCGATATCAATCCTGTGTCTTCTATGCGTGACTTGTTATTCTTCTCTTACTCTTCTTTTATGAACTTGTAATTTCATGGTTAAATGCAAGCTTAATATGTAATTCTTTAATGCATCACAAGGAAAATATTTTTGGGATCAAGTGGTATAAGAGCTGGTCCTTGTAGATGTGAATTGCATGTTTGTATGCTAACAAGAAACAGGCTCCAAAGAGGTGAAGGGAAACTAAAGTCTTTCGATCCCGAAGTGGGGTGTGCACAGCGAAGAAGGAGCATGGTAGATGAAGAGGCTCGTTATGAAGAGGAGCTCAATTTCTGCAAAACCTTCTATACAATGGCAGAAAATGTTGGTCAATTGCTTTCAAGGCTGGAGAAAGCAGAAGGGAAAAAGGCAAAAGAACAAGGTTCAGTGCATGGAAATGGTGGAGAAGAACCCCCTCCTTCTCCTTCCACGAGTGAAAGCTCTTCTTCCTCTAATCACCATCATCATAGAAATTCAAGGGGTGCATCTAAGAAACCTTTATAAATTAGATGTCAAATTTGATCTGCCCATGTATAATGGTGAAAGTAATGCAAAAAAGCTTAATAACTGGATTAGGCAAATTGAGATATATTGTAGGATTCAGCAGATCGAAGAGGACGAGGCAAAGATTTAGTTGGCCTCTCTTCGGCTGAGTGGCATCACTCTCGTCTGGTGGGAGAGAAAATTGTGAAGCAGTAAGAGTGTGGGTAATCTTCTTTCCTCATGGCATAGTTTCATTTCTGCATTAAAAGAACAATTTTATCCCTTGGGTTATAAGCAACAAGCCTTAATGGATTGGCAATACTTAAGGCAAGGTAGAGGTCAGGATGTTCAGAGCTTTATCGAGGAGTTCAGAAAACAAGCACTTAATTTGGGCATTGCACTTGACTCACGTGAGGTAGTAACTAAGTATATTGGATCATTACATAGTTACATTATACATTCATTATTATTGTTTGAACCTACTACCATTGACTTGGCCAGTGTAAAGGCCATTCATCTGGAAAACAGGGGAACACATGGATGAGATGACCACCCAAAGAGAATTGCATCAGCCAAGAGAAGGGGAGCAAAGCCCTCTTGTACACATTGTGAGAAAGAGGGGCATGATAAAGAAAATTGTTGGAAGCTGCACCTTGAGCTGAGACTTGAAAGAAATGATAGAAATGGGAAGTAGAAGGTCATCACCACCATGCAGCAAAACCAAGATTCTGAGTCAGAGGAAGATGAGAAGGTCACAACTACGGGATTTGCATGAGGTAGGCCCAGTGACTTGGTGTTCGATTCCAACAATGAAATGATGTTTGTAGCCCTTGGGATCATGGTAGAAGAACCCATAGATTTGGGGTTTGATTCTGGTAATGAGTCAAGGTTTTCAATAGACATAACGAAAAGGGCACTTCCCGCAGTAGGACTCAAAGAACTTGAGGAGATCAACCACTGCATCCAAGAAGAGAATGCTGAGCTAAGGGGGCTTCTACAGGAGGCAAGGGAAGAAAAACAAACATTACTACACCAGTTGCAAGCCAAGGATGAGGCTTTGGAAAAGCTATAGGATCGCTACCCAGAGGTAAAAAATGATTCTCCGATTTCATATGATTTTCATGATGATGAATTCGCTGCTTTTGAAAAACATACTATAGGGATCGGATCCAAAATATTGAAGAAAATGGGGTACCAAGGAAAGGGCCTCGACATCAAAGGCCAAGGCATCATAAACCCCATCGAAGTCAAGGAAATTCCGCATCGTGCAGGACTCAGATATGACAGAAAGGAAATGGGAGAAAGCTCCAATACAGCTAGTAACCAGCCAACGATAGACGATGAAACTTCTTCCTCAAATTCCCGTGATAGTGAGGGATCCATGAACACTTATCGGAGGAACACCCAGGGAAAGTGCCCCAAGGCAGCCCCAAAAGTTTGGAGGAAAAATAATCGTTGTAATTCTTGCAACAAAGAGGGACACCAACAAACCATGAGTCCGATGCTCCATGCTCTAGAAACATTGTCAGAGGAGCTGAAAGGTGAACATGTTCAACAAATGAATCCACCCCATTCACGGTGATTTGCTTTATTAAGTTGGTTTTTTTTAGAGGTAGTAGCTTGTTATGGCCACCATTGTAAATCATACGCTGCAAGTAAATATAAAAGTGATGGTGTGTTTCCTATCACTTCAAAACACAACGATGATTTTGGCCTTCCTTTATTAGCAGCTGAGGTATTGATTATTTTTTATGTAATCCTTGGCCAAGGAGTGTGTACTATAAACTCTTGGTAAGGAAGGGTTGTTAAGTCATGTGTGGTGTACATGATTGCAAAGAATTACCAATTTCCTGTGCAGGTGATTGAAAGTGTGGATTGGAAAGGACACAAATAGTGTACTAAATGTAAATGCTTTTGGGGTCCAAAAGATCCTCAATGGGGAGGATTGATCCATGTGGCTCCAGACACATGTAGAAGTCCAAGAGGACTCAAGAAGGGTAAAAAATCAAAGTGTTTGGATTGTGCTCAAACTAGGTTCATGTTGAAGATATTGTCGTCATGATCACGGTGGTGTGAATGGTTTGTGAAACCGAGTCCGTATGTGAAAGTTAGGAGAAGTCAAAGTTTAGGGTTGACATGGGTGACTCGGCAGGGTTAAGGAGGCAACAATTTGGACAAAACCTGGCCACTGGATTCCGGCCAACCTAGGCCAGATTCTGGGTGAATTTGCGGATTGTTTAAATTGTCTCCTTCAGTTAATTTTTTGATTTTTCAAAAGTGGGCATGGATCTTTATAAAACAAAATAATATATAATTTTAGGGTGGCGGGCCAACAACCCTACCACCCCCCATATCCATTGTAGAAAAAAAAAAAAAATTAATTATGGGTCGATGGGCCATGACCGCCGCTGACCCTCCCTCAACCACCGTAACCA
Source organism: Pinus taeda (assembly GCA_000404065.3). Taxonomy (NCBI): domain Eukaryota; kingdom Viridiplantae; phylum Streptophyta; class Pinopsida; order Pinales; family Pinaceae; genus Pinus; species Pinus taeda. The sequence continues at coordinate 65,541 of APFE031651271.1, forward strand.
AACTTTAATTAAGGGTGGGTGGCCATGACCCCACCACTCCCAGAGCCCTCTTCATAAAACCATACCATAATGGCGGGGGTGCGCGCTGTCAACCCCGCCGCCCTCTCCACCTCCCATTACAATGAACCACCGATGGAGAAATAGGGGGAGCGGGCCACCAAGACTGGTAGACTCGCCCCCAAATAAACTATGCAAAATATTACGTGGGTAATTCGGGAGGGGTGGGATTTGATCCCCCGACCCCTCCTCAACTAATTTCTAAATTTTTCCATTACACCAAACAGACTTATTGTTAAGTCCGCCCATAAAAACATTAAATAAACCTTTTTGCATAGTGCACTGGGGAGAAGAAGCGTGCACACAGTTCAGGGTAGGTTAATTTTTAGGTGCCAGAACCATGAGCAGTGCAGAGGGAGGGGTAGAACCATGATCTGAGCAATTTCTCCAGGGGCCAGATTTTCATTTTGTCATTTTTCGACAAATTTTATATGGTTTTAGCATTTCTCGATGCCACAAACTCAACGGTGCTGTCCGTTTCTCCATCAGAGGTCTACAATTTTTGGGCTTCTTCAATTTTGGAGGTATAAGGTCGTCATTTTGATTTTGATGTACTTTCATTATTTTGCCATCTAATGAAAACAGGGCCTCCCCACTAATTCGAGTAGGGCCCAGAGACATAGTCCCTCCTGGACGAACTCCGATATCAATCCTGTCTTATATGCGTGACTTGCTATTTTTCTTTTCCTCTTCTTTTATGCACTTGTAATTTCATGGCTAAATGCAAGCTTAATATGTGATTCTTTAATGCATCACAAGGAAAATATTTTTGGGATCACATCATCCGTGGTATTTATATATTTTACATGAGTTTTTAACCAGGGTTGCTAGAGAACCCTCCCCCTTGGGTGAACACTGTCCTTGGTGTTCAATGACACCTATAACTAACAAGACTGTTGAAAACAAAACATACTGCCCATGGAGCTTTATAACACAACTCGTTGCAGATTTATAATGATCATCTGCTAAAACATGACAAACACATAATTTATTGGAGCTTTATAACATAGCTCATTACTGTATTTACAATAATAACCACATATACAAACATACACATTTGCTTCAACCAACAAATAACCATACTGTCTATGGAGATTTATAAGCCAGTTCGATACAATATTTACAATAATATACACATATACACATTTTCTCAACCAACAAATAAAATGATATGATGCCTGCATCCACACAAGGGAATCCAAAAGCCCACACCTCCACCCTCAAAATAATACCAGGATTCACCTCCTTCCCAGGGAGTCCAAAATTCATTGTCAAAGTCAAATCTGCATCCAATATCCAGCGCATCAATCCCACACCACTTGTCCTCTCAGTGAACAGTTACTAGCTCATTGTTCCAGGGAACACTCCCAAAGGGAATTTGATTCCATTTGGAAATGCTAATGACCAAAACAAATCCATCCCCAGTCTTCCCTTCTCTGCTACATAGTCCCTTAGGAAATCCAGTCATCCCCTTTTGTGCAGTCACTCACTTTCAAAGCTTTGCTGGCACCCCCATCTTGGGTAGTCCATCCCTTGGCAAGGCTTTCTCGCATCGAAAGATACAAAAACTAAGGCATATACCTACCTCAAAACCATCATACCGGTCATAACATGCTCATGGAACTCAATGGACACTATTGGGTACCAATGTCCTACAATGGCCCTGCTCCTAAAGTACTTTACCAACATACTGCTTTCTGTTTCAATTCCTTTGCTGTTGCTGGTAATTCTTGCAGTCGGTTTCAACCACCCAACTGGGCATGTTCATGCATTCATGTTCCAAGCACATAATTTCCATTAGATTCAACATAAATTCAAATAACTTCAAATCATACCTCATTGGTGGCTCGATAATAAGGTACACTTGTAATCCAGTTTACTTCTTGTCACAACAAGTCAAACTAGCATATTTGATCAAATAATCATGTATAAACATATCACATCATGTTAGCTCAAAACACAACCATCATAAATAAAAATCATAAATCACATGTAACCGTCATAAACTAGAATTATAGATCACATGTAATGATCATAGATGATCCAGGTGGATATTGGTGGCCACCTGCCAAACCCACTTGGACCCCCACCATTGTTTCTTTCAGCTTTTTAGTTTCCTTAATTGTAGCCCAATTTACTATTTTTAGTAGTTTTTCAGGTCCTGAACTTCCGAAGCCCTAAACGATGTTTTTTGGGAAAACTGGATAGATATTTCTAACGAGATATTGTGCGCATCAAACAAAGATTGCATGCCAAAGTTATGACCTCGAGAAGTTGATGTATTGATTTACCCAAATGGGGCCCACAGTTTGGCGTTTCATCTTCTAGGGTTAGGTTTTGGGATGTAAAGGGTTTTCCATTGTTTCTCAACGATAAATAGGTCTTCGAGCCTCATTGTAACACAGTTTAGAGGCATGTAGCTGCCACATCTCTTCTCAGAGATAAGCTACCATCGCCCTAGCTGGTTTATTTCCAATTCTATTTGTAAGCATATTTTAGTTTTTAAATTAATGAAATGAGGTATTATTTCCACTGCATCTCTATGTTTATGGTTATCTCTATAATTTGTTGCATTCCTGTTTAAATCCAGATCAGTGGTATTAGAGCAGTCTGATTTTTCTCTGTTTTTCTTTGCATGTCCCCAATGAGGTTGGGACATAAGGAGTTAGGGCTTGAACTGGTCGAACCTTTGCAAGACCAGCCTCGCAAATCCTGATAGCCTCCCACGGCGGATGAAAAGAAAGATGAGGGGGCAGGAGATCCTATCAAAATCTTGCTCGAAGAAGCCCTCGAGCAACAAAGGAATGCGATGATGGACAACTTTGCCCAGATCCTTCAGCGGCTACCCAAGGGCGATGCATCGGCTTCCAACAGCTACTCTAGAAATGCAACACTGTTTAAGGTACAAGTTAATTTTGAAATCTCCATATTCGAGGGTCAGATAGATGCAGATGCCGTCGATAAATGGTTAAATCTGCTAGAGGGTTATTTTTCTGTTCATGATTTTTCCAGTCGAGAAAAGATTATTTTCGCTCTTCTTAAAGCAGGCCCCCATGTCAAGGATTGGTGGGAAACCTACTACGAATAGAAGGATGAAATTACAAACTCATTGTTTTCAGCCGCACCCACTTGGGATTCATTTCAAGATGCCATCAAGGGGCAGTACTACCCTGTTGGAAGCTATGAGGATCAATACATAAAGTGGACCACGTTGTGGCAAGGAAGGGACCAAGACATGCCGAAGTTTACCAATATTTTCCATACCCTTCGCACAAAGTTGGGTATCAAGGATTTAGAGTAGCATTTGATACTCAAATACCGTGACTGCCTGCACAAGTACATCTAGGAAGAAATAGAATTCCTGAACATCACCTCGCTCGGCACAACATACCGATATGCCGTTAAGGTCAAGTAAAAGTTTAAACAAGTGAAGTTAGACTTTGGATCTGCAAATCCGAAGCAAGGGAAAGGTGCCCCCAAACTGCAAAACAAAGGACAAAGCCAAGGTGGGGCAGCCCAAGACAACCCGCCAAAGCTGCAAGCAAAGAATAGCACCGTGAAGCTGAAAAAGGACACAGGAAAGTGGTGTGAGTTCCATAAGAGCTCCACTCACAACACAAGTGAGTGTTAGGCCAAACAGTCACTGGTGACCGAGCTAAAGGCTTTAGAATCAGATGCATGTTCCGACTCTGAGTCAGAACCTGACAAGGGGAATGACAAAGGGAAGCAGATTATCGATGCGGAGCCCAATTCCACCATTGCCACCACGAAGATCTAGAAGGAGGAACCCAAAGATCTAGAGGAGGAGGAGCGTCTCTTCCACTCTTAGATGTGGGTAAAGGGCTCCCCGCTACAGTTCATTGTTGGCAGCAGGAGCCAAAAGAACCTCATTTCGGCAGAGGTTGTGAAGCAGCTAGGCTTACCAACCACAACAGATCCACAACCATACACCATCGGGTGGCTTCATCAAGGACGAGATCTTTGCGTGAGCTAACAGTGTCGCCTTCCATACAACATCAAGCCCTTCACGGATGAGGTATTGTGTGACATTCTTCCCCTTGAATTTTGTGATGTATTATTAGGACAACCTTACTTGTGGAAGCGACATGCTGTGTATGAATCAAGGCCCTGTGCTGTTATTGTTACTTTGGGAAATAAGTTGTATAGGATACCAGAGGTAGCACCGCCTACCGCCATCTTTTTGATTATTGCAAAAATATGCAGTAAGCTCATTTCCAAAACCAGGAAATTTGTTTCCCTGATGATACACCCTCAAGGAAAGAAGAAGATGGTGGCCACGACCTCCAGACAGGGCCCCTCCGCATGACAACTACAGATGGACAAGGTCATGGAGAAGTACAAGGATATCTTCACCTCCCCCACAGGGGTTCCTCTACATTGTTAGGTCAAGCACTCCATCGATCTGACCCCAGGTGCACCGCTGCCAAATGGACCAATATATCGGGGCTCTGTTATAGAGAATGATGAAATCAAGAGGCAGATTCAGGAGCTGCTACAGAAAGGTCACATCCATCCAAGTTCATCACCCTGTGGGAGCCCGATCGTGTTGGTACAGAAGAAGGATGGGACTTGGAGATTCTGTATTGACTATCAGGCGCTAAACAAGATCACTGTTTGTGATAGGTACCTGATCCCATGGATTGATAACCTCTTGGACCAACTGAAGGGGGCAAAATATCTTAGCAAGATCGATTTGGAGTCAGGATATCATCAGGTACCAATCAAACCCTCTGATGTGTGGAAGACTACCTTCAAAACCAAGGAGGGCCTTTTTGAATGGTTGGTTATGCGTTTCGGATTGACAATGCTCCTACAACCTTCATGAGGCTAATGAATGGCATCTTACGGCCATTCACCAACTCATTTGTAGTGGTATACTTGGATGACATCCTGATCTTCAGCCAGAGTTGGGAAGAGCACCTCCACCACATCCGACAGGTTCTCCAAACACTGTCGAAACACAAGTTATGTGCCAATTTGGAGAAATGCACTTTTGGCATGACACAGGTTCAGTATTTGGGATACATTATTAATGAATAGGGGTACATGTGGATCCATCCAAGATCCAAGTCATTTGAGATTGGCCATCTCCAACCACTCTGACAAAGCTCTGCAACTTTCTAGGTCTTGTCAACTTCTACCACAGGTTCGTGTTGGGATTTTCTCATATCACTTGGCCCTTGAGTCAAGTCACTAGGGGAGGAGCGAAAGCGAAATTCTTTTGGTCTGAATCTCAACAGAAGGCATTCACATAGTTGAAATATCGCCTCTGCACGACACTAGTGCTCGCACTACCAGACTTGCAACAACCATTTGAGGTCGAGACAGATGCCTCTGACTATGTTATTGGGGCAGTCCTCACTCAACACGGGCATCCAGTGGCATATCACAATGAGACACTTTCAGACACAATCTGGAGGTACCCCACTTATGACAAAGAGATGTATTCCATTATGCAGGCCTGCCAACATTGGAAGCATTACATTTTGGGGAAGGAAATGGTCATCCACATAGACCACCAACCCTTGCAGTTCATACAGACCCAAGGAAAATTGCAGAATGATCGCCATCAGAAGTGGTCCACATACTTGCAACAGTTCCATTTGAATATCAAGTATAAGAAGTGTAGTACCAATAATGTTGCACATTGCCTCAGTCGACCACCGATCATGGTGTTAACCACTGTGCTCAACTCTCGTGGGCACGAGACTTCTGATTGGCCACTTCTCTACAAAAGCGACCCAAAATTTGACCAAACCTACCAGACACTCTTGGAGGGTCAGCATGTTCCAGATTTTCACCTCCAGGATGCCCTGTTATGCCACCTGGGTCACCTTTGTGTTCCTTCAAGCGAGCGTGCCAAGATGATTTGGGAAGCACATTACAGTCGGGCAACTGGAAATTTCGGGGTCGAGAAAACGGTGGCAGTACTGCAGAAGTATTTCTATTGGTCGAATCTTCGACAGGATGTCGGGAAGTACATCAGATCATGCACTACCTATGCCATTGCCAAACCGACCATCGAGAAGCAAGGCCTCTATACCCTGCTGCCTACCCCTAGTCGACCTTGGGAACCATATCCATGGATTACATGTCAGGCCTTCCTTCCACTAAGCATGGAAACGACTATGTTTTTGTGGTCGTCGACAGGTTCTCGAAGATGGCGATTATGGTTGCCTGGAAGAAGAATATCAAAGAAAAAGCCACTGCTAAACTCTTCTTTGAACGAGTGTGGGTACACTTTGGGATCCCACATTCTATCATCTCAGATTAGGACAGTAGGTTCCTCAGTACATTTTGGTCTAGTCTCTAGTCAATGCTTGACACCAAACTCACTAAGTCCATAGCCTTCCATCCTCAAACTGATGGCTAGACAGAGGTTGTCAATAGGATGATCGTACACATTCTACACATGTACAACTCAAAGCATCCATGCACATGGGACGAGAGCCTCCCCTATCTTCAAAACAACTACAACCGGGCTCTCCACAGTTCGACTAGCCACAACCCTTTTTAGGTGGGCTTGGGATTCCAGCCACTATGTCCCATTGATGTGGCCATGCCATTTGTAGCTACTCATGTAGATTTGGCTCATGTCTAGTCTGAAATAGATAAGGCAAACAACTTCATTGAGCACATCTAACATATTTGCCAGTAGGTCCATGACATTCTGGAGAAATCAAATGCCAAGTACAAGCAGTGACATGATCAACATCGGGTGCCACACAAGTTTTAGGTGGGCGACAGTCTGGTTGCATTTGCAAAAGGAACGCCTTATCAGAGCCTATAGGAAACTCAGACCACTCCGATATGGTCCTTACACCATTACCAAGGCTGTGGGAGATAATGCATTTGAGCTCAACATTCCCCCATTCCTTGGCCTGCACCCTGTTATCACTGACAAATTTTGACATGCATTTAAGCACATGAACCCTTTTAGCAGTTTCGCAGCGCAAAATGTTCAAGTGATTTCGTAGTGTAAACTGAAATCAGAGTTTGAGCTTTGGCTTCGAATTCCTTTTCCAAAAATAAATATTTAAATTCTTTGCATATATCTGTTATATCATCCTTTTCCCTTGTGATTGGGCTGAAAGGAAGTTGGAAACAGAAATGGTTAAGGTATCGGTTCTTCATTATTGGTCAACCACACACTTGCTTTTAAGTATGAAGTTACTTTGGTTGGTCTACTACCTTTCTACTCATGTTGTAAAGATTGTCAGGATTTTGCCTCTGTCCAGCTGACAGATGTGCGTTGACTTGTCTCCTTCCAAATGCAATGCACTACTGAGAGTCTGCACATCAGGCCAAGAAAGATCAAGCAGACCATAAGGTCATTAAGCATCACGTATGAGTGTGGAGGAGACTAGCATGAGCTCTCCAAGATCATCCATCCAGTTAGTTATGAATTGCTTAGTAAATGGAGATCAGTCTGTATCAGGTGGCAAAGCGATATCAATCCTACAGGAGTTCAATTTCAATTCCAAGAAATTACTCATCATGTATCAATGTGGGATATGCATGGTTCCAGGAGGGATGTTTTAAAATTGGTGGTTGCAGCACCACCTCCCCAATCATTGTTTTAGTTGGATGATGCAGTTCAAGCAGTGTTAAATTTTCAATCAGCAATTAAGGGAAGAGAAATCGTAACTGCGCATTTGCTATAGTATGACATGAGAGATAAAGGTATCAGATGAACAGGTATGTGTACAATGGCTTCAATAACTCCTTTAATTTAGGGGATGAATTTACCAATGACTGGCTGTTTCTATTTGTGACTATGGTTTGGGGAAGGAAAACTGAAATTAGAATTGCGCAATCCACGTTCCCACAAGCTCTGCATCACAAGGAATTTGCCTGAAGACGTTGCTTGGAAAGCTCAGAGGTTACCGTGGATAGCCAAAAAGTAAGCTTGAGGTTGTATCTCCTACAGCAATAGTCGATCCAAATCAATCTGTTCAGAGTTTGGGTTCTGTAGACTCACCTAGATCTTTTCAAAGCATGAAGCAGTAAAGAGGAGCAAGCTCGCCTTCTACATGCCCAAATTTCAGGGTACAACACATTTTGTGGGATTTCCCCTGAAGTGGTTAAGAAGATGGCTAAAATAGAGCTTGCTGAAGAGGTTTGGAGATTACAAGCAGCTTTGGGAGAACAATCAGAAATCACAAAGATCAGTAAGCAAGACTTTGAGAGGCTTCAAAATGAGAAGGTTCTATGTAGAATATGTTTTGAAGGAGAAATTGCAATTGTGTTACTTCCCTGTAGGCATCGCATTCTTTGCAGGGCTTGTTCAGAGAAATGCAAGAAGTGCCCAATTTGTAGGGCTTCTATCATGGAGCGCATGCCTGTCTATGATGTCCAAGATATATACTATCACCAAAGTTGCCAAGCCATAATTTTGTGCGATGTTCAACATCCATTCAATGCCAAAATTTTCTGCAAATTGCTCTTCAAAGATATTCCACAACATGTTCTGGGTCAAAGGCAGCGAATGCAGTCAATATATGACTGTCAATGTGGACAAAAATGTAAATTGATGTTTTCTGGCTATTTTTATTGCTTTTTCCTTGGAGCTCCAGCGTGTTGGGTGATGAATCTATGGTTGTAAAACCCGCAACCTAGCGTTGTATTGGCAATTCTTCGTGTGTATACCCTGAGGAAAACAGGTGGCAATCAGAAAGCAAAAGAAATATATTTTAAAGACTTCGATCCAGTCATCAACTCCCAGACAGCAGCAATGATTGATAGGCCTCGGGACTTTATAAAGCATATATGTGTTAACAAGAGGTATAGCGGTGATAGAGGCGGTGATAGACCTCCACGAGGAAAAACGGGTTATAGAGTTGATGCCTCTGAAAGTAGGAAACCAGATTCATTTCGGTCAGATTCCCGTAGCCCTCTATATGAAGATGGATATGGAAATCGTCTTTATGGTCATTGTTCTGGATCCCGTGATGTTTGGAGTTTGCCAAATTGGATTAACCTTTTCTTGTATGTTGCAGAAGAGGTTAGAAGTGTTCTGGCATAGCTGGGTCTGAGGTTGCGAAGGAAAGTGCAAATGTCGTGATTTCAGATGATAATTCTGCAACAATTGTAAATGTAGCAAAATAGGGGCGTTCAGTATATTTCAGTTGCTTCGGGTCAATCTGATTATGGATTCGTTTGGCACTGGCAACAGAACCTCCAAATGATGAGTTGATGAAAAGATTACCTGTAGGAAGAACTCAAAGTTTTATCAGTAATTCTATGTGGAGGAATATAAATGGCCAAAGTGTCTATCAACTAATTATATTAGCAGTTTTGGAGATGGAAGGAATACGGCTTCTTGAGCTACATGGTTCTGATGCAGAATCAATTTTAAACACATTGATCTTTAATACGTTTGTCTTCTGCCAAGTGTTCAATGAAATAAACTCCAGAGATATAGAGAAGATAAATGTATTGCATGGCACACTCAACAACTTGATCTTCATTGGAGTAATGTCATTCACTGTTGTATTCCAAGTAATAATGGTAGAATTTCTTGGTAATTTGGCAAATACAGTTCCACTTAGTGGGAAACTTTGGTTAGTTAGTGTTCTGATAGGATTCTTTAGCATGCCTGTTGTGGCAGTTATAAAATGTATCCCCGTTTCACCTAAACAGCCGACAGATTACAAGGGATACAAGAGACAATCCTATGTGGAACCAGCTTCTTGTTCCAACTGGCACTTTGAATACGTGGGATCCAAAATCCACTTACATACATAACCCACCATATTTTAAAGACATGTCAATGACTCCTCCTAGTCCACATGGCATGAAGGATGCATACTGTTTGCTTAACATGGGGTACAACATAGCAACAGATCACATTTCTCCTACAAGCAACATCCAGAAAGATAGTCCAGCAGCAGAATATCTTATGGAACGTGGAGTTGATAGAAAAGACTTCAATTCTTATGGAAGTCATCGAAGAAATGATGAAATGAACCAATTTCAAAAGACCGACAAACAGGGGCCTATCTTTCAGGAGTAACAGAAAAGATGTAGACAAATATGGAACATTAAAAGTTCATCACCGCTGTCTCAGCCAAACGCCAGATGTCAGAGAATGAAAATGATTGAAGATCAAGGCAGTTATAGAATTTGAGTCCTATTTGATTTAGAAGTCTAGAAGATCTAGTAGAATTAGAATTTTAATTGTTTTAGGATTCCAGCGCTGTCAATTTATAGTCAGCTGTAATTATTAGTTAGTTAAAAGTTAGTAGGTGTCATCATAAGCAGAATCGAATTCCCCTCATGCTGGAGGAGGAATATCGATTAGTTAGAATAAGAATGTTATATATAGCTGAAACATCTAGGTGCCAAGGGTTGGAGATTTTTATGAAAAAGACAGAGTTTTCATATTGGTGTATGTAAAGTTTATTTTCACAGTAATAGAAAGCATATTGTTTCTTCCCAAGATTCATCGTGTGTCCCAAGTGTTCAGAATGTATGTGGTTTTGGTTCTATTCATCTTATTTTACAGTTCACTAGACATGCAATCACTCTGAATTCATCATTGATGCTCGGACTTCCTGTGTATGTCTTGTTGAGTTGCAGTCCTTCTTGGTAGATGTTTTGAACAGTGAGACATTATATGCCTTGGTTTCTATGATTCAGTAGTTGCTTGTTTACTGTATAAATGTATGACTCCATGAACCCAATGGAAGAAACCTTGATTTTGTTGTTCCAACCAGCTTAAACTTTATTCACTGTTTTAAAGAGTTAGCCATCTTTTTGCCCTTAAATGTATATCAAAATCTGTGAGAGAGCCCTCTCTGACTAAGGAGGCTAAAACTTAGTCTAAAGCCTGGTTTGAAACAGTTGCATGAGATCTCACTAAGTAGCAACCTTTAGTGTATGATTTTGTGACAACATTTTGGTGCGTCTGCCGGGAGTCTGAAGATTACTCATTCCCGAAAAAGTATGTTGCTGAACTTCTGAAGGTAGCAGGAGCTCAGAAAGGTTTTCGTGGCTGCAAATCTACCTTGGTGACTCCATTGTTGAAGAATTCAAAGTTCATACATTCATGGTGATTCCACTGGAGTTATGAGGGACCCAGAAGCTGCCATTCTTAGTTCAAGGTATGCATGCATAGATTTCTCAGGAATTCATGGTTTCCCAAATCATTTTCCCAAGGATGCATATTTTCTAAGGAATGGTCCCAAATTTAATGGAGAAGATTTGAGTTTAACGTGGAAGCATATATTAGATTTTTGTCATTTTGCTGAGCTTCTTAGAGTTAAACATGAGGATGTTTGCATTATGTTATTCTATGATTCATTTCAAGGGAAATGCAAACAATGGATTGAAAGTTTTCCTGCCAAATCCATTAAGTCATTTGAAGACTTTTGGTGTATATTTGTGGATGAATGGATAGATAGGTCAGAAGTGTTGGCAAGTTCTCTTTCAGTTGAGGGTTTCAAACAATGGAATAATGATCATAGTAATGGAGATACAAATGAAAATTTTTCTTTGTCCTTGTCTTCGTATCTAAAATCATTTAAGTGCAAGTCAGAAGATAAGATGAAATTTTTGGATGAAGTTGCTAAGGACATTGAGAAAGACATTGAAGATTTAGAAGGTCAAATTCAATCATATAGTCTTCATGGTCATGATAATTTTTTTCAAAAGATTTCTATAGCAGCACATAAGGAGAGGGTGTTGCTAACTTTCTCTTTTACAATTGAGGAAGAGTTCACTGATGTCAAAGATCAGTTTGTACAGCCAGAAAGTTATAAGAAAAATCAAGCTGATCATGTATTCTGGGATCCTATAGCTAATTACATGGAAGAGTTTTACTCTCCAGTGCTTCAGTTTACTTATAAATATCAGAGACAATTTCAGTGGCAGCGGTCATCATACCATCATATTAGCTCTGAATTCCGACGTAGTCAAAGAAATCAGATATCAGATAAAACAGAGGATTGGCTACATTGTAAATTTCATATTGATTAAGCAGTAAGAAGTTGAAATTGTTAGGGTAGTTAGGTAGGTAAATACAAATAAGCTCAAGGTCAACTGAGCATTTTTCAGTAGATGTAGCTTTCTTTCTCCTACAGTCATGC
>APFE031651271.1:83156-160926 GCA_000404065.3 Pinus taeda
ATCAGAAGTGGTCTACATACCTGCAACAGTTTCACTTGAATATCAAGTATAAAAAGGGCAGCACCAATAATGTTGCAGATTGCCTCAGTCGTCAACCGATCATGGGGCTAACCACCGTGCTCAACTCTTGCGGGCACGAGACTTCTGATTGGCCACTTCTCTACAAAAGCGACCCAGAATTCGGCCACACATACCAGACACTCTTGGAGGGTCGGCAGGGTGCAGATTTTCACCTCCAAGATGCCCTATTATGCCACCTCGGTCACCTCTGTGTTCCTTCAAGCGAGCGTGCCAAGATGATCTGGGAAGCACACTACAGACGGGCTGCTGGGCATTTCGGGGTTGAGAAAACAGTGGCAGTACTGCAAAATTATTTCTATTGGCCGAATCTTCGACAGGATGTTGGGAAATACATCCAATCATGTACTGCCTGTGCCATTGCCAAACCGACCATTAAGAAGCAAGGCCTCTATACCCTGTTGCCTACCCCTAGCTGACCTTGGGAATCCATCTCCATGGATTACATGTTAGGCCTTCCTTCCACTAAGCATGGAAATGACTGTGTTTTTGTGGTCGTCGACCGGTTCTCAAAGATGGCCATTATGTTGGCCTGCAAGAAGAATATCACAGCAGAAGCCACTGCTAAACTCTTCTTCGAACGAGTGTGGGTGCACTTTGGGATCCCACAGTCTGTCATCTCAGATCGGGACAATCGATTTCTCAGCACATTTTGGTCCAGTCTCTGGTCAATGCTAGACACCAAACTCACGAAGTCCACAACCTTCCATCCTCAAACTGATGGCCAGACAGAGGTTGTCAATAGGATGATTGTGCACATTCTGCGCATGTATAACTCAAAGCATCCACGCACATGGGACGAGAGCCTCCCCTATGTTCAGCACAGCTACAAACGAGCTCTTCACAGCTCCGGCCATAGCCTTTTTCAGGTGGGTTGGGGATTCCAGCCACTATGCCCCATTGATGTGGCCATGCCACTTGCAGCTACTCACATGAATTCAGCTCATGTCCAGTCCGAAACAGATAAGGCCACCAGATTCATTGAGCGCATCCAACATATTCGCCAGCAGGTCCATGACATTCTTGAGAAATCAAATCCCAAGTACAAGCAGCGACATGATCAACATCGGGTGCCACACAATTTTCAGGTGGGCGACAAAGTCTGGTTGCATTTGCAAAAGGAACGCCTTACTGGAGCCTACCGGAAATTAAGACCACTCCGATATGGTCCTTACACCATTACTAAGGCTATGGGAGACAATGCATTTGAGCTCAGCATTCCCCCATTCCTTGGCCTGCACCCAGTGTTCAATGTGGACCGCCTCCGGCCATACTTTCCACCATTACTAGACACATCCGACATTGTAGAACAGCTCACACCCACAAAGTTAAATCCAGATTACATGGAACAAGCTGCAGCTGATCGGATCATGGACACATAGATCAAGCACACTCACTAGAAGAATATCCAATTGTATCGAGTTGTCAAAGCAGGCCAACTCCTTCACCAGGGCAAGTGGCTCACCAGGGACCAAGTTCAACAGAAGTTTCCTCATATCATGGAGGAACTCAATGCAATGGGGACCACTGCTTCCTAAGGGGGGAGGAATGATCCAGGTGGATATTGGTGGCCATCTGCCAAATCCACTTGGACCCCCACCATTGTTTCTTTCAGCTTTTCAGTTTCTTTAATTGTAGCCCAGTTTACTATTTTTAGTAGTTTTTTGGGTCCTGAACTTCCGGAACTGTTTTGAGGCCCTAAACGACGTTTTTTGGGAAAACTGGGAGCAACATGGTCCATGTTCCCAAAGCTGTAGTTCTCGGATAAATCTTTCTAACGAGATATTGTTCACGTCAAACAAAGATTGTATGCTAAAGTTACGACCTTGGGAAGTTAATATACCAATTTACCCAAACGGGGCCCACAGTTCGACATTTCATCTTCTAGGGTTAGGTTTTGGGATGTTAAGGGTTTTCCATTGTTTCTCAACAATAAATAGGCCTTCGAGCCTCATTGTAACACAGTTTAGAGGCATGTAGCCACCACATCTCTTCTCAGAGATAAGCTACCATCGCCCTAGCTGGTTTATTTCCAATTTTGTTTGTAAGCATATTTATTTACATTAATGAAATGAAGTATTATTTCCATTGCATCTTTGTGTTTATGGTTATCTCTGTAATTTGTTGCATTCCTGTTTAAATCCGGATCAATAGACCAGAATCATAAATCACATGCATAATAAAACTAAAATAAAATACTGATACTTTCCTTTTAATCAACCCTTAGATTCTACCCTTGTCCTTAATCCGTACGCACTTTGGATTGGTTACCACACCCAACGAACACCCAATGCCTTCTCCTCAACTAGGTACACATACGCATACTGTAGACCACACACATACAACCACACATGATGTACACATCATGTAATACATGCGCCTACACTTGACACAGAACACATATTACACCTACACCTAATGTGTAACATAACACAAATACTTATCTAGAGTGAAACACAATAAATGTATATGTCACGATACTATGACTACACAATGCACATACATTGTAATGCATGCCCACAACACAACATGTATGACATGCACTCAATCCCACACATACACCAGTACCACATATACCAAGCACCACCTGCACAACATGTGCACAACATCACATGTACATGGCACCATCTGCACAATGTGTACACAATGCCATATGTACATTGCACCATTGTACAACATGTACACAATACCTGATGTACACAGTACCACACACATGACATGTACGTGACACCACATGTACACAACAACACATGCATGATATGTACACAACACCACCTGCACACATCACTACTTGTACAACATGCACACAACACCACATGCACACAACACCACTTGTACAATCATGCACACCACACTATATGTACATAACACCACATGTACAACATGCACACAACAACACATGTACGTAGCACTGCATATCTAACATGTACATAGCATCATCTGTACACATCACCACATATCTAACATGAGCAAAGCAACATATGCACACAACACCACATATCCATCATGCACACAGTATACTATGTACACATCACCGTATATCCAACATGTACATAGCACCATCTATACCCAACATTGTCTATACTAGGACCCTGTACATAAAATTGCATAAAAAACATGTACACACACTACATATGCACAATAATGCATGCACACAATCATCACAGATGCAACATGTACAACATGTATGACATATGCACAACAATAATACCCCACATCTAAAACCACACTACATCTACTAAGAAACCTTGCTTCCAGTGTCTTATCCATGCTTGTCCCAACATGCCGTAGACCACACTACTTTCATTTCGTTGATGTATCCCTCAGTATAGCCTGTCCATAACATAGACACAATATAATCACATAATATCAACTCATAACCACATGATACTGACCTCATATATTTGTCCTAACTACTTTTCCACTTGATTCCTCATAAACTGGGAACCTCTTCATGTCATTTACCTGCATAAGCAATCATTTATTCACAAGAATGATTCCTGATGACCCTGTCAGACAATGAAATATATACATAGATACATATACATAAACATTTAGAATAAAACAATCATGATCCTATCAGACAACGACATACATACATACACACATACATGTATACATATAAAAACATCAGCATAGTCATGATCATAACATAATTACTAGATAGCAGAAGGTCTAGGTTAAGAGAACTTCTTGATTTGTGTATAGCATGCACAACATGCATGACATTGAGAATAAAAATTCCCAACATATCCAAGGAATCCGGCACCTCAGATCCATTTACTTTAACTTTTGTGGTTACCTTTCTTATGTTCATACTGCCACCGTCCATTTACCACAATGGACCCAACCAGTCCAACCGATTGTTATAGTCTTACCTTCCGTTGTGCTTACTCATGCACAAATCTTCATCTGAATCTTACATTACCTTTCAAGTACCACACAGGTCTCCCCAAGCTCCATTAGCTTTCTCAATTCCCAAGACTCTCAACATAAAAGGTAAGAACAAGAAGCAAACAAGAGAAAACCATGAAAACCAATAGAAATACGACATCACAAGCAAAGTGGCGTGATCATGCAATAGACATAACAAGACTATAAATCAAGCACAAGAAAATCACAAAAGACCAAAAGCACAAGACTGACAATAGACACCATGACTCAATCTCCATGGTTCCCAAAGCCTCCAAGGGAAAGCTCAACCTGAGCCTTCTTCAAGGTTCATGGAAATCTCTCTTGCCATGCAACTCCCTGCATTATACTACCATAAATACATAATGTCAGTGCAAAATAAACATAACAACACATCAGTTACCTTACCTTGTTATGCCAAACATGTTGCCTTACAATTGAATAGATCCACGGTCTCAAGGGACTCCAGTTATCTTGACAGATCCACATGTGACTAGAGACTAGTTAATATGCAAGTTAAGTACATGTTCATGAATCTAGCACATGTCCACATAATGTCAAACAAAATCAAGGTTAAGAAGATTTCCATATGCAAAACACTCATTCGTTTGGAATTAGGGTTTCCAAACATAGCCAAAGGAATTCTTGCCAAGTTCCTCTCTTACCTTGTTGCAATCGAGGCTTACTATGCGTTGTCAAATCACCCAAATGTTAGTTATGTAAACACGTCAACTATTACCTTTTCACGCTAATACCAAGCATGTTTCCTGCAACTGCTCATGCATGTCAACCACATAAGACAATCATATCTATCAATTTGAAATCAACCTTTCCCAAGACTAACAATCATGTCATAATCCATAGTCAACTCATAGTCATTAGACATAATGCTACAACTATCACCTAAAATACTCAAGTACATATCAACTGTCTTAACACATATGTGTAAGTACAATCATCTTAAAACAATATCATTGGAACACATACTCATATTATGAAATTCATCAAACATTCAACTAACTTGCAGACATACCATGTTAAATAAATCAACTAGATGACATAATCAATACTCAAACACCAAATATGCAACATAAGAAAACTCGTACCTTACTACATCTCAAGGGAGGCTATCTTGTTCGCAAAATTAATCTAGTTAGCAAGATATAACTTTACAACATGTCAACTCAAACATAAATAAGATCATGACATCGATAACACTAACTAACATGTTCACATCATAAAATCATAAGTATTTATCATTCATGCATAACAACCATGTGTGTAAAGTCATCACAAATATGTCGGCACATACCTGAATATCGTAACCATAACCATCTACATAGGCCAATCCAGGCTAACACAATACATATAACATCAAGATATTAATTTAATAACCCTAATCATCAAGTTACTAGCATATAGCAACAATAAGTTAACCTATAACATACTCATCAACAACATATAACATGATCATCAATTTATCTAACATAAAACAATAATAACAATGCATACGACCACAGGTTACTATCATTCATGACTATTTGACACATGTGCATATGACCACACTAATAAACTATCATCTATCATGTACGTAACCATAACACCGAAAGACATGTACATAAACCTAATGTATATAAACCTAATGCATATAACAATCCTGAACTTACTTACCTGCATGCCCAACATGCAAACCTGTATGACGATTTTCTCTTATCCCAAAGTCTAATGTTGCAACCTCATTATGATCATCTGCATCTCCTACTCTATCTCAGCCAACACATTAACATCATAACAACCAATAGCATCATGATGATCTAAATTGCATACAATGACTTCAAAAGGCATGCTTGACCTAAATTTCATGCATAACTATAACTAAGACCATGCATGCATAACAACTGCATATAGACATATAACACATGAGTACCAAACCATATACACATCATTCTAGCTAGAGTCTAGTCATCAATGCATGACCATGTCAACTACACAAACCATGACCTCATGCATGACAACAACAACCACATCACATGCACTTGATAACATGTTAACACTGACATGCATAACAATGCATAATTAACCATGAACACATGAAGACATACTCCACGACACTACCTTCAACCTTCACATGGTGACATCATTAGAGCAATTATCAACACCATGCAATGTAATAAGAACATGGACTACATGGATAAGGAACACATATTCAGCCAACATGAGAGCATGATCAACACACAACCCAAGGAGAGCACAACCTGGCTCTAATACAACTCTATAATACCCTACTCCCATATCTACCGAAGCAATTGGCCAGCCGGGGTAAACATGTGACAAGAGGCCACTATGATATGATTTGACCTCCTAAGTCATGTTAAGGAAGTAGAACCGAAGAAAACACACCATACATACATTCAACATCAGCTACAGGACCCTCAAGAATTAATCCAATAATTTAGACAACTTTCCCTTGGGTCCCATTGAACTTTTGGACAACTTAAGCCTTAGTCACTCTCATGCTATAGGCATGACAATGACCAAAAACCCAAATTCGCTCTCATAGGCTTCTGTGCTAGTGACCATAAACTAAATTTGTCAGTGATATGCCAACAACTCTGGGATTTGAGCCACTTTTTTAGGCCTAAAGCCCAAGTCACTGCCTAAAATTGAACCATCTCTTCAGATAAGTAAAATAACATGGAAATGATAGTACTAAATAAAATACTTGTTCAATACCTTGACTGGACCCCTACTAGCCATGACAGGCATTTCATCAAACATATCACAATTATGTAATCTACATGTGTAAATAACAGTTCTGAGCATAGGGGTCTCATACTTAGCTGAGAATCGCTAAGCACTGTTGATGCCTCAACACATCAACTACAATTCCATCCATTAGGTCATATATACATTGATAATTCAATTACAAGTAAAAACATGATGAAATCCATACATAGTTGCTGTCATAAAACACATACATAACCATCATAATAGTAGCAAAAATACTCATGAAAGTACAACAATATAGGCCACATATAATCCATCAAAATTCTCATAGAAATACAAGGAGAAATAACCTTTCATTAATGATGCCAAATCCAAACCTAGGATGGGACTTCCATGTTCCACCCAACCGTAGAATGGCTGAGCCAAATCTCTCTTCAGCCATTCACCCCCGTGCCATATTCCAAGCATGAATGTGGGATCTCATAGAACACATCAATCAAAACTTATCTAGGGCTTCCAGAGGCCATCCACCTCAACCCATCAAATAGTAATTCCACCTCACGGTCGGACATCACAAAACCAACATCAAATCAGTCTCTATCCAATCCTTCTAGAACTCCAGAGCGTTTGTTCCAACCTGACTTCTAGGATAAGTAACTCAACCCACAACTTACACCGAGCTCTAGAGAATTTGTTAAACCAAGGCTCCAAGACTAGTAACTCAACCCATAGCTTTTACCAAGCTCCAGAGAGTTTGTCCAACTATGGCTACGGGACTAGTAACTCAACCTACGAAGGGCTCCAGAGTGTTTTTCCAACCAAGGCTATGAGACTAGTAACTCAACCCAATCTGTTACAGGGCTCTAGACCATTTGTCCAACCAAGGTTACAAGAATAATAACTCAACCCAAGCTAAAGGAAACATGAGAACCAACCAAAACACAATAATGAAAATAAACCCACAATCACCATGGCTATCCAGGAAATGGAAAGGATAGGAAATCCATTATCAGTCTCAGCCATCCTCCATGCCACTGACATATCACAACCAAAAATCCATTGTGAAGTTTTGCAACTCTATACCTCCAAGCAAAACCCGTTGTAGCTGCTGATCCTAATGTCATCTCGCACTTTCCTGCTCCTCCTTTTCCTTCTTGCTCCAAAACTCCAACTGTACCACACTCTCCAAGGGTGCTCCAAGAAAAATCTAAGTGTCCAAGAGTATGAGAGAGAGAATAGAATAGAAGAGAGCTCCACCAAAATCTGTCAAAAGCTTGCCAACTGATCCTCAGAAGCCTTTTTATCAATGAGGCCTCTATTTTCTTCATTTTCCATTATTTTCCTTCATTTTCCTCCTCACATGCAACTTGTTACCTTTCACATTCCTTTTCTCCTAATTTCATTTATTTTCATAAATAATATGCCAATTAATGCCTTAGCGATTGCCTTTTCCAATTTCCTTAGCCATAATAAATCGAATCAACACCCACTAGGATGTTTCCCCTACCATTCAGCTTGGAATATGTGTCCCATCATCCTTGGTATGTATATATATTTACATGAGTTTTTAACCAGGGTTGTTACACCTAGGTTGTCAGGACTCTACCTAAAGGATGTTGCTGCAACCTGTCACAACAAGCCACTACTTGTCTCATTGAAGGCCCCATCCTTTAACCCTTCTTGTGGACCTCATTTCATAATGTTTCATACTACATCTACTTGACAAAATAATTAACATTATTTACATCATTTCATCCCATTTTCATACTAGACCCATACAAACAATAAGCTTATCAAAAAATGAATACAAACCCCTACAACACAATCAATTTATGAAATATAGATCTTTGCAATATAGTCAACTCACACTATCAATCTTCTCATCAAAATCAATAACCAAGCAACAACATACAATAAAAAAAATTAACATCATAATCAACCATCACTAACACAAAACTACTACAATATACACTCATTGTATTATGCATGCCAATACATAAAAACTACGACAATAAACTCTCCAATAAAACCCTCACAACAATACTCAGATTAGCAGCACAATTTGTCATAAACATCAACAACAACTAGAATTAATACAATATGCAACACAAAAATGTTAGACATATATATGCACAATAGCTCCATCATCCCCTAGCATATGCTCCAAATATGATCTATGATCTACACTCTATCTTTGTATTCTTATAGCTTACTCTCTCATATTATCTAACCCCTTCTAGTGCACACTCCACATCAATGATGAAAGATGCAATCAATACAAAGCACCAATCCTCATTATCTTTGACTTGATCACCTTATAGAGTGTGGAACAACTCAAGTAAACTCTAAACCATTCAAAAACTTGGGAAATGCCCATGGTAAATTATGTGTGTGCATAATTTAGTAATTCCTCTCTATAGCTATTGTCATTGGGATATAACTGACTCCTAGAGATGATTGTCGCTTGGATAGTATAGGCATCCTAGTAACAATGTTGTTATCTTTGTTATGTGCATAACTGCCTCCCAAAGAAGATGCCTTAACACATGGAAAATCACCTCCTATTTGCTTAGAGATTTTCCATTTATATTCAATGGTTCTGCAATAGTTGTACATCCTCTGCAAACATTAGTAATACATCATCAAGGATCATCATGAAAAAACCTACAAATTGTTGGAAATGTGTTATATTCTTTCCATGATTAGTGGCACATGTTGTTACGTTGCACTAGGTGCAGCGCCCTGCAATTTTGTTTTCATGTGGACCCAAGGATGGTGGGAAGACCTACCCATGGTTTTCTGCATGGTTTTGGGCATGGTGGTTTTTTACCCATGGTTTTCTGTAGATATGGTCAAGGGAACTATGATTATGTTCTAATCCAGGGTTAATGGATTCGGGTTTATGAATGCTTCGACATGTATATAATGTATGGTAAAATTGAAAGGAATATAAAGAAAAACCAATTTCGTTTTCCTAGTTTTCGGTTCGAAGAGAAAATCTATGTGTATATTTTTTATGTTCTTGCCATTGCATATTTTTTGTTTTTTTAAGAATTTGGTAGCAAGTAATTTCTATACATAGTTAAAACCTACACAAACATTTTGACATCAATTCCAACACAATTGACTCCATTGTTGATTCCTTAGGTAGACATCCTTAGTTTACATTGATGTCAACACCATGAGCCCAACATGATCCCCCTTTGGCATTGATGTTAACCTACAACCACAATATCACACTGACTTCATTCATGTCCAATAGTCTGGTCTTAATCTTGCTCAAGTGGCTATGTCATTCTCTCCCTTTGACATCAATGGAAAAGGGTGTAAAAGTATGCTTGAACCACATGTTGAACGTTACTAATATCAACCGATATGTAGATGAAAATTGATAAGATCCTCATGCCAATCAAGACAACACCATGCCAACAAACTAAAAAATCAACACCATGTCTGTATGCCAACACCATGTGCTTCCTTCCACTACTAGGCTGAACATGCTCCCCCTGAACATGTAATGGGGCTACAAACATCTCTGCATGTTGCTATAACTACATTGCAATAAGC
Source organism: Pinus taeda (assembly GCA_000404065.3). NCBI lineage: Eukaryota > Viridiplantae > Streptophyta > Pinopsida > Pinales > Pinaceae > Pinus > Pinus taeda. Next base: position 93,441 of record APFE031651271.1, read on the forward strand.
CTCCTTACCACTTGCAAGAGACTTGCTGCTCATGGACCAATACTTCAACTAAATTTGACCCAATGATATACAATGAAAGTACATGGATTTATAATCATAATACATGACTATATCAATGAGATAAAATGCTATTACAATGACACCAAAATCCATACATGGCTGAAACATAATTGAAGACACACTTCTATGCATGATTGTGACAATTTCTCTCTTTTCCATGCATGCCTAGACCATTCAACCATCAACCAGATGCTAAAGGAACAAGGTACATGGATATGTTAATGTAAATAGATGGCTGTAAAAATGACTCTAAAAGTTTGTACATGGTTGCCAAAATACTCAAGAATCTCTCCAATGCATGACCAAGAATCATAATTCTCTCCAATTCATGGACCACTTAATAATGATAGCAACAAGTTACAAGGCTATATCATGTAAATACATGGCTTAGATAACAAACTCATCCAATCATGGTTGAAATATGCAAGTCAAACACCATGAACCTCTTGATCTATGACAAGGACTCTCCTTTCCATGCATGCATAAACCACTCAACCAACACCTCAATGATGACAACAATGATGCAAGGCCACATTAAGAATATGCAAGAGTAGATTTTGACACTGAGTAGCTCATACATAGTTGAACTTGACACACCTCATTCCATATGTATCACTAACCAAAAGGAATGAATGATGTATCAAAGACTCTCTCTATCATCATGACTCTCTTACTTTATGCATGCATAGCACTTGGACTATTCCACCATCACCCATACAATAAAGATACCAATGTTACAAGGCTACAAAATTGCACACATGTGTGCATTACATGGCTAACATAAAATATGCTAAATACCTCTCTCCTTCATACATGTCCTTATGCTAGGGTTGCTCAACCAACTCACAAAAAATGTCATGACAAGTACTTTGAGAGCTTATTCTCACGCATTTTATAGTTTTGATACAATTTATGGTGCTACTACAAGCATATCCATGAAAAAAAGCGAAAATGACAAACAATCCATGAAACTATAGTACCAAGCATAGCTCCCCCTGAGCTAATCATACTTCCAATGGACGGGATGATCTTATGGACCTGAATATTCAATGTGGCTCATGATCACATCATGTTGCTATAACTTGTACAAGTATCATCATCAGGCTACCATACACTCCCCTAGAGGCTATGCACCTCTCATGAACTTCATTCAATCATGAATATGTGTCAAATAACTATGGACTCTAGAGGGCTTTGATTCTTCTAATTCAATGGTTGCTACTCCTTATTCCACACAGTCCTAGGCTACTTCTTGATATGTGCATTGTTTTTATACTTTCTCCCAGGATTACTCTAGATTTGCTGTTGAATTTGTCGAGTCTTCCTTGAAAAAGTAAAAAACATACAATCTCTCACCATATGACCAAGGTTGTGACATGCATAAAATCTCACATGGCTAATGAAGCAAGGGGATCAAATCCTCTGATAATTGTTATGGATCTCTTCCTTGCATACAACATGCCTCTATTCTATGGGATATATCTTTAATCCAATGACTTATGGCCAAACAAGGTACATGATAACCAAAATCCATTAAATGCATAAATATATCTAATGGTTGATCTCCTTAGCTGCTCATATTGTTGCAAAATTTTCTGACTAGATATGTACACTCTGCTCCTACAATTGGCTACAACATGTCCACAATTGTGGTAGGAATAACATTATACACCATAAAATAAAGGAACAAAGGGGCTTTGATTCCTTTGAAATTTGATATATATGCCACAATATTGAACCGTAGGAGCGAAATACCTTCTAGTGGTAGATGCTCCTTGAGGATTTCTTCTCTGTTGCTGTTTGATTTGTTGATTCATTCCTCCTTTGATACTTGTTTTGCATTATTTTTCTTGCTTGCATGTGATTTGGACTCTCCCTTTTGAAAATAAATATATGATCTATTCAATGGAGATCTTTGGTTCTCAAGAAAATTGTCCATGGCCTACAAACTATTTTCTTGCTTTAGCTAGTTGTCTTTTCTTCAAGCTACTTCCTCAACATGGCAACTTCAAATTCAAGTTGTTCAATTCGGTCCTCCTTCTCTTTTTGTTGGATTCTCATACTCTCTTCGATTCTTTTAACTTCTTGCAACCAGGTCTTGAAGATAATGACTTCCTTTAGCTTAACCTCCTTGTCGTTAAGAGTTTTTCTTGATATTTGCATGTAGTTGTTAGCCTACTAAATTCAATAGATAATTTTTCAATAACATCTATTTAGGTAAAATTATATTTCTTTTTAAGTAAAACTAGTCTATCATAATCACCTGTTAAAGAATGTGTAACTAGGTTCGTTCTTCATAAGTATGAAATGCATTCGCGTAAATAATAAAATGAAATTAAACTATTATTGGAGCATGGGTTTCATGATCAAGTTCTTTTATTTTATAGGTCAAGCATCTATTGAGTGCTTCTAGGGTTTGTCCTAGGTTAAATATTCATTCTCATATATTGAAGACCCTATGGGCACATTTTATCTTGTAAAGAAAAATTTATTTTGTCTTTAAAATGTTGAAATACCTCCAAGATCAAGTCGGCCTAAGGAGCTGTCAAGTCAGCCTACATGAAGAGACACGTCTACCCCTTGGAAGACCCAATATATAGAGATGAAATTGTAATCCATTAGACACTCACTCATCTTATTCTATGTGAAGAAGAGGAAGAGAAGAAGTCAAGGAAGAGGAAGTCGAAGAAGTTAAAGTGCTTGGGAAAAATCTATCTCTCTTGTGAAAGTTGAAGTTAGGGTTTTTGCGCTGGGTCTATCTCTAGTTTGATCTTGAAGGAAAGACAAGAAAAGGTAACTTGGGGCATCTAATTAGCCCTAAGTCCCAAGAGAAGGAAAGCGAAGAAGAAAAGAAGGCTATTCAAGGGAGATCAAAGTCTCTAGGAGGAGCAACGACAGTTGTAACAGTTGCCGTAAGACAAAATTTCAGATCTATTGTGGGAAGTCGAAGTCACTGCAATAGGAGGTCAAATTGATCTTGATATTGGAGGGTATTTCTCTAATTCACTAGGTCAAGGTATTCATCAATTGAATAATCTGTAAGAAGAGAAGAGTTTTACGGATTTTCCCCACAAGAGGAGGGGTTTTGGCGTTGGCTTGCAACCTATATACTGCATTACTTCTCTTATTGTTTTTGGTAGTTTTTTGATGTATCGCACATTGTAATAATAAGGAACAAAGATAATAAGTAAAAGGTAACACAAACAATTATCAAGTAAAGAGAATTAACATACTTACTGCCCTATTGAATTCTCAACATGGTATCAAAGCTAATGTTATCTAAGGAAATCATGAAGATCTCCTCTACAATGAAGAAGTTCATCAAGAAGATTGCAAGCCATCTCAAGAAAGGTATTAAGGAAGCATGGAATTTATTATTCCCCACAAAGAAGGTATCAATCAAAGAAAGGGATGAAGGTCTCTTCTCACCTCTCTTTGGCACATTTCAAGATGAAGACATTTGGGTAATTGACCTTGGCACATAAAGGTAAATGACTGGCAATTCCAATAGATTGAAGACCTTATCAAAAGGAAAATCCACTTACTAAGTGGAACTTGGAGACAACAAGAGCTATCTCATGAAAGGTATTGGATCAACCTCTATAAAGTTGGAAGATGTAAGCAACATCCACCTCAACAACATTCTCTTTGTTCCAGGTTTGCACAAGAATTTACTTTCTATTTCAAGTCTAGAAGATAAGGGTGATAGAATAGCCTTCACTGATGGAAAAGTTGTTGTTTGGGGAAATACTCAAGTATAGATCAAGCCAAAATTATAGGCATTCGAGAAGGAAGACTCTACAAAATAATGTCTCATGTGGCCCAAGCGCTAGTTCACATTGAAATTAGCCCATGTGAACTTTGGCATTGAAGCTTTGGTCATCTACATTTCAAGATCCTTCCAATCCTAAGTTCCATAGTAGATGGAATTCCAAATCTAAAGGAGGATCATGAAGGTGTCTGTAAGGGATGTGCATTGGGTAAGAATACCAAGAGACCATTTGGAAGCAATGCTTCACGGTAAAAAAAAATCTTGGATCTCATTCACTCTGATGTATGTGGTCCTATGACTCATAAATCACTTGGAGGTCATCTATATTATGTCACATTTATATATGATCATTCAAGAAAGACCTAGGTTTACTTAATGAAAACCAAGGATGAAGTATTTACAAATTTCAAGAATTCAAAGCTGAAGTGGAGAACCTTACAGAAAGAAGAATCAAGATACTAAGATCTTATAATGGAGTAGAATATACATCCAAAGAGATTATAGCATTTTGTAAGGAGTTCATGATTAAGAGGGAGATGATAGTCCCATATAATCCCAAACAAAATGGAGTTACAGAAATAAAGAATAGATCCATTGAAGAAAGTGTAAAAGCAATGTTACATGATCAAGATCTACCAAAGTTTCTGCGGGAAGAAGCTACGAAGACAACTGTCTACATTCAGAATCAAAGTCCCCATAGATCTCTAAACAAACTCTGGAAGAAGTATTCACTAGAAAGAAGCCATTTTGTAGATCATCTCTAAATATTTGGGTGTCCTATATATATCCATATACCAAAGGACAAAAGAAAGAAGCTGGATCGTTCTCACATGAAGGGAACATTTGTTGGGTATAGCAACTTATCAAAATCTTATATGATCTACATGAGAGATGGACATCACATAGAAGTCAGTCGTGATGTCATATTTGATGAAAGCATAGCATTCAAGAAATCAAAGGAACTTTCCATATATTCTAATGATGACAAAATTATGATATTTGAGGAGGAAGTTGCCAAGGAAAAGAAGAATCACACCATGAAGAAAAAGGTCCCTGTGAACTTGTTCAACCTGTGGTCATCCCTGAAACAAGGAAAATACCAAATTGGTTGAAATCTACACTACTTGATGCAGAAGGTCATGAAGCAACAACATGCTCATTTAGAGAAAGCAAGAAACTGAAGAGATATTCTGGATATGCTGCATATATGACAAAACTAATAGAAGAATAACCATCCTCCTTTGAAGAGGTTGTAAATAATCAAGAATGGAAGGATTCCATGAAGGAATAAAATCAAACTATAATGAAGAATGGAGTCTGGGAGATTGTTCCGAGTTCCGAAGACAAATTTGTAGTCACTTCTAAGTGGATCTATAAGATCAAACATGCAATCGATGTAAGTATAGATAAGTATAAACCAATATTTGTGGCCAGACTCTTCTCTCAACTTGAATGCATCGACTATGAAGATACATTTGCTCAAACAATAAGATATAAAATGATTCGGTCATTAGTCTCTTTGGGAACATCGATGGGATGGAACATCCACCAAATGGATGTGAAGAATGTGTTTCTGAATGGCACAATAAATGAATAAGTCTACATAGAGCAACCCTTGGGATTTGAAGTCAAATATGGAAAGGCATATGTGTGCAGACTGAAGAAGGCATTATATGGCCTTAAACAAACACCAAGGGCATGGTATGCTAGGATGGATGCATACCTTCAAAGGATAGGCTTCACAAAAAGCTCTGCTGGTTCAAACCTTTACATTAAGGTTGTAGATGGTGAAATTGTGATGATTATTCTATATGTATATGATATTCTCTTGATAGGTGTAGAAGGTCAAATTGAAGAATGTAAGAAGCAACTAGCAACATAGTTTGACTTGAACGATCTTAAGCTAATGCATTACTACTTGGGAGTAGAAGTCTGGCAAGGACCTAATGAATTTTATTTGGGTCAAGGAAAGTATGTGATCGAGATACTAAAAAGATTTGACATGTTGGATTGCAAACCTATGACTACTCTGATGATCACAAACTTGAAGAGACTAAGAAGTTCTGAACCTAGCCCCATGGATCCTTCCAAGTATAGGCAACTCATTGGCTCACTAATGTACTTGGTGAATACTTGACGAGACATATGACTTGCTGTAAACATTCTCAATCAATTCCAAGTGGAGCCAAAGCATGATCATTGGGTAGAAGTGAAACATATTCTGAGATATTTGTAAGGAACCACCCAATACTATTTGAAGTATGACCGAAGAAATGATGTCCAATTGATTGGATATACATATTACGACTAAGGAGGTAGTGAGAAAGATGGAAGGATCACCACGGGAGGATGTTTTAGTTTGGGATCCTCCATGGTCTCATGGATGAGCAGAAAGTAAGAAACAATTACTTTGAGTAGTGTTTAAGCTAAATATGTTGCAGCCTGTGAAGTAAGAAGAGAAGCAGTATGGTTGAAGAAGATTCTATCCAACTTGTTTGAAGGGTTGATGAACCCTATGGTGATACTTTGTGATAACACCAATTGTATACGATTGTCTGAAGATCCAGTGTTTCATGGAAAGACAAAGAATATAAACAACAAGTATCACTATATTCAAGAACTAGTGCAAAATGGTGTGCTGTAACTACAATATATCTCCACTGATGAGTAGGTAGCTGTCATATTGACAAAATCACTTCCAAATAATAAGCTTGTATACTTGAGAGACAAGCTTGGTTTGGTTGATATATCCTCCCTAATTGAGAAGGAGAGATAAACACTACATTCTTGCCTTCACTTTGGAAGAAATAATGGAGGATTAGGTAACCATATGACATTTGATACTATTTGAGAATGTGGTAGGGTATTCAAGACAAAATTAGTCATGGACCGATATTCTTTGACGATTAGCTACCCAAGATAAGAATAATCCAATGGAAGGTCATACTCTATGAACACCTAGGTGGAGTATGTACGTTGAGAGACAATGATTTTAGTGTCTATGAATCATTGATCTTGGTATATTTGTGCTCTAATCATGTGGATAGTGCTGTTAGTCAAGGAATTGCTATGTAACAATTTTGATTGATATGATGCTAAATAGATGGGTTACCAATCTGACCCTTTTTATGATATCTCTTCATATTTAGAATGATCATGTACCTCTTATGAATACCTCCCTAGTTAAGAGGGAGTGTTGAAGAATGTGTAACTAGGTTCGCTATTCATAAGTATGAAATGTATTCTTATAAAAAATAAAATGAAAATAAACTATTATTGGAGCATAGGTTTCATGCTCAAGTTCTTTTATTTTATAGGTCAAGCACCCATTGAGTGCTTCTAAGGTTTGTCCTAGATTAAAGAGTCATTTTAATATATTGAAGACCCTATGGGCACATTGTATCTTGTAAAGGAAAAATTATTTTGTCTTTAAAATGTCGAAATACCTCCAAGATAAAGTAGGCCTAAGGAGCTATCAAGTTAGCCTACATGAAGACCCACATCTACCCCCTAGAAGAGCCTATATATAGAGAGAAACTTGTCCTCCATTATACAATCATTCATCTCATTCTATGTGAAGAAGAGGAAGAGAACAAGTCGAAGAATATGGTACGAAGAAGAGGAAGTCGAAGAAGTCAAAGTCCTTGGGCTAGATCTATCTCTCTTATGAAAGTCGAAGTTAGGGTTTCTGCCCTGGGTCTATCTCTAGTCAGATCTTGAAGGAAAGAAAGAAGGAAAGGAAAAAGAAGGTCACTTAGGGCATCTAATTAGCCGTAAGTATCAATAGAAGGTAAGAAAAGAAGAAAATAATGCTATTCAAGGGAGATCAAAGTCTCTAGGAGGAGCAACAACAGTTGCCGTAAGACAAAATTTCGGATCTACTATGAGAGGTCGAAGTCAATGTAGAAAGAGACTAAATTGATCTTGATCTTGGAGGGTATTTTTCTAAGTCACTATGTCATGGTATTCAATAAATTTAGAATCTATAAGAAGATAAGAGATTTACGGGTTTTCCCCTCAAGGGGAGGGGTTTTGGCCCTGGCTTGCAGCCTATATACTGTGTTACTGTTCTTATTATTTTTGGTAGTTATTTGATGTATTGCACAGTGTAATAATAAGGAAAAAAGCTAATAAGTAAAAATGTAACACAAATAATTATCAAGTTAAGATAATTAACATACTTATTGCCCTATTGAATTCTCAACATCATCATCACCATATTCACTAGGCAACTCAACATGACTGTCATTATATCTACCTAATGTGTAACTCAAAATAAATCATCAACATTTATACCTCTAGATATTTTTGGTTGCATGATATGTGGTTCTCTTGGTCCATATTTTGATTTGTTATTTGCATCATTCACATTAGGGGAACTAATCTTCTTTGGCTAATATTCTTGCTTCTAAGAAGCCTTTTTTTTTCTTCTTCTTCTTGACCTATTATTGTCATTGTCACCTCTAAAAAACACTTGTAGTTTGTTCCAAATCTCCTTGGTTGATTTTATATCTATTATATTCTCCAAATCTACATTATGGAGATTCTAATAAATAATGCATCTCGCTTGATCATTCTGCTTCCTCACGTTAGATGAAAGTGGATCCTTGCCACATACTTCACACACCAACTTCCAAATGTTAGATCCACAAGCTAATAATTGATATTTAACATTTCATGCCATACCTTGAAATTTACAGCAGTGACGATAGATACTCCCAGAGGATTCATTCTGAAAAAAATTGCAAAATTTTCACCAACACTCTTCGGATCTACTCTCTAGCGATTAGGATGCAACCAAGAGACTCTCTCTGATACCACTTGCTAGAAGCATGAACAATACTAATAGGGATGGGTGAATTAGTATTGTGCCCTACGATCAATTTTAACCAATTTTTTCCTTTATCCTCACAAACCCTAATTCATTCATTCATTAACAACATAATAAGTGAGAAGATCTAAACATAAACAAGTAAGCCACATGAGAAGCTATAACATTAGAAAATAACCATGAGCAACAATGTAATGCCTCCTACCACATTTACCCACTTTTACAAGCTCTCCAGGGTAAACATGAGCTAAGTGTCCCTATGCTATGACCCGAACTCCAATTCATAGTTATGGAAGTGGGACCTATAAACTCGAAGCTTACTGATACCTCTCAGGAACACTAGATACCCTAGAAGTCAACCAACAACCTTTGATGTTTAGATCCTAAGCTAGAACTTGTTTTTCACGAGCTTAACACCCGAACCACACCCATAACACAACATGTATGAAATGTTATGACCCATAAGCCAATTGCACCCATAAGCTTGTTTCCATGTAGTTATGACCCAAATTCCTATGTTTTGTGCTAATGGTTGTGAGATCTATGCCACTTTTTCAGGGATGGCCTTCGGGCCACTGCCCATAAGTGCCCAAAACTTTACAGAAACATTTTGAAGATGATGACAATGTTAAACAATCAATATTCAAGCTAGATCTTAATCAGGACATGCCTAATACATGATACGCATTTAGTCAAACTGATAGTAAACATAGAATCTACAAGTCATGAAAGAAAATATGATCATAAACTTCTAATATTCATCTTAGAATCACCAAGAATTCTCTATTCCCTCTCATGCTAGCTGCAACAACACTTGTTAGCCCATGAATTCATCAACTGTTCAATAACTTATCAAATCATGAACATGATCCATATCTAGAGCACATCATAGAACCATGCATATAACCAACATATAACCAGAATAGAAACATTGGCAAATCAACCATAAGATCAACATGATATCCAATACATGTGCTCATTAATCATAATAAGAAAATATCTCATATTAACATATGAAAATATGAACTAAGTTAGGGACTTCCACATACCACCCAACCATATATTGGACTGAACCAAATCTCTCTTTCAGCCAATCACCCCCATGCCATATTCCAACCATGAATGTGGGATCATATGGGTTAAACAAAAATAGAACCAACCAGGGCTTCTAGAGGTCAAACCACCTCAACCCTTGACCATAGTGATTTCACTTAAATGGTCCATAAATCATTAACATCAACCAAATTGATCGCTTCCCAACCTGTCTAGGGCTCCATGGATTCTATGTCAGCCCAAAACCTCTAGGGAATCCAAGCTATTACTGGGCTACAAAGATCTCCCATCTCAACCCATAACCTTCAGGAAACCCAAGTTGTTCCATGGCTCCAAAGTGCCTATCCCAACCCACAACCATAGGGAACTTGAGAACCAATAAGAAAAAATCCAAATGGAGAACCCACTACATCATTGTTATCCAGGAAAAGGCAAGGCAAGGATGAAACCATTATCAATCTAGGCAAATATCCATGCCAATTTCAACAAAAAATCAGAGAACCACATGCATATACCATGCATCCAAATCTCAATAAGGAAATCACACATGAAACATGTTACCTGCAATGTATCCCTATTGGAGCTGTTGATCCAACCTTCTTTTATGTTGCCCACAAATTCCTTGCTTATCCTTTGCTTGCTTGCTTGCCTCTCTCCAAATCCAAGTGAATGTTAGAGTGCTCCAAGAATGCTCTAGGTGTGCAAGAGTGTATGAGAGAATGAACAAGATATGAACCCAAAAATTGTCAAAATATAGCAAATGTTTCTCTATTGCCTTTTTATCATTGATGTCTCATTTTCTTTCGTTTTCATTCATTTTCTCTCTAATTTCCATTGCATGCACATTTGTGTCTATTCACTTTCCTTTTGTCATATTTTCCTTTATTTCTCATAATTAAATGATATTTATTTCCTCTTTGCATTTTTTAATGCATTTGCCAATTTCCATAGCTATTAATAAACCACAAGTGATGCTCACTATAGTGTTTTCCCTCCGTTCAACTTGGAATACATGTCCCATTACCTTAGTTTTATTTTATTTACATGGAAAATCAACTAGGGGTTGCTAGAAACTCCTCTCCTTTGGGGGAACACCGTCCTCAGTGTTCTATGATGCTTATGACGAGCAAAACATGTTTTGTAAAGAGCTTTATAACACAACTCAATGCAACATTTACAACAACCAACTATTGAAACATGACCACCATACTGCTTATTGAAGCTTTATAACACAAATCATTGCAGTATTTACAACACACACACACACATATATATCAAAAACACATATACCTAACACATCTTCTCAACCAACAAATAAAGAAGGATACAAATACTACATGTAATCAACCATCTCCCATGTAGCTTCATCAGGCTCAAAGTGGTTCCTCTGCACTTTAACTTGCTCTATTGCTCAGTTTTGAAGTATGAGCTGTTGCTACTGCAAAATGCATTGTGGATATAGCTGGAACTCTTCCTTTGCTTCCACTTGCAATACAAACCAATTAATCATGTGATCAACATCCTACACATATATCTTAAGCAATGAAACATGGAAAACATCATGGAATTTCATTGTTGGTGGCAGTGTAATTTTGTTTGTCACTAGTCTAATCCTCTCAAGGATCTCAAAATTCTATTTATACTGAGGTGCCAGCTTGGCACATGATCCAATCCTCAAGGAGCTCCTCTTGTGCTTGATGCACAAGCACACATACTCCCCAACCTGAAACTCCTTGAATTCTCTATGCCAATTTGCATTAATCTTTTGCCTGTCCTATGCTTCCTTCAAATTCATTTTAATAGCCCGCATCTCCTACTCCATCTCAACCAACATATCTGGTCCAATCAACACCCTATTCACTAAATCACTCCAACAAATGGGATTATTACAACTCCACCCATAAATATACATAAATGGACTCATCCTCAAGGATGCCTGATACCTATTGCTATAAGAAAAATCCACCAGTGGAAGATACTCTTCCCATTTCCTATGTTGACGCATGACATACATCCTCAACATATCCTCAAGAATCCTGTTAACCCTCTCCATCTACCCATTTTTCTGTAGATGATAAGATGTATTGAAAGCCAACTCTATCCCCAACCTTGCAAACAACTCCTTCCAAAACTTAGAAGTGAACTTGGCATCTCTATCAAATACAATTTTCTTGGGAACTCCATGCAACCTCACTATCTTCCTAATGAAGAACTTAGCCACTTCTCTAGTTGAATTTCTAGACTTCACCACAATGAAGTGATCTACTTATTTGTTAATTTAATTGATGTTAAATTACTTACATGAATTATCAACCAGGGCTAGTAAATCGATGAAATGTATGTGCACTATATGTGCTAGGAGTCTTTTTCACTCATGCAATTCCTAAGTTAATTTGAGATATCGAAATGCACATGTTTCTCTATAGCTATGTAAGTAAATAAATTTCTCATAAAATTGGAGCTGATTCTATTTATCTTACTTAAAATAAAATCTCACTCACACTTTGCTTGAAATAAGATCACTCACACACTTGCCTTATAATGAAATCACTCTTGCTGATAAATAAAATCACACTCTCTTAAATGAAAAACACATTTTCTTATAAGTAAAATCACACTTGCTTAAATGAAAACCACACTTTCATTCAAATGAAATCACTCTTGCTTATAAACAAAATTACACCTACAATAAAATCACACTATAAATGAATCTGCGTTAGCAAAAAGAAATATTAGATTTGCAAATGAAAATCCTATCTATATCACTACAAAGTAAAGCTATGATTCTAATCTAGGCTAACTCATATTCTATCCATGTGCACTAGAAATATCACTTCTCTTCAATGATAAAATGATTATATAAACCTTTTGCAAAATAATCTTAAACCTCTATCTAGAAATCAAAACTTAAATCAATAAACAAACTAATAGAAATCTACAGGAAACATAAAATGAATTTCTAACTGTAAACAAAAGGAAAACCTTACTATCTCTAGGGGGCCCTCCTACAAGAAACATGTAGCATTATAACGCTTTCACAAGATGATCAACCACACATTGAGATTGCACAACAAGAAAATGGAACAAAACAAAATTTGTATAGCAAAACAAAGTTTTTACAAATAAAATTCAAGTCTATCCTAGCTATGTTGAGAGGCATATTTATAAAACCCTTACGCAATAAAAGTTTTAGAGACTTATGCCTATTATAATCAATGTGGGCTACAATTAACTGTAAAAGATAGGGTATCATGATCTGCTCATGATTTTCTATCAATGCAGCAAATCATGAGACAAAAAATCTGCATCTCGCTCGCTTGATTCACCTTCTACGGTGGTTGAATTATCCTTTGATCGAGATGTTAGAGTGTCTTATTTATCGATCCAACTTCTGCAAATAGGAACAAATCATTGTCCCATCTAATTTCCAACTACCCATATGCCCTGTTTCTTGACCGAAGCTCTGAAACCTATCGAACCTTGGAATTAGCTGTAGAATCACTGTAATTCAGTAGCTTAGGTAGACATTAAGTTAAATAATAAAGAAAAATGATATTTATGAAATAGAAGATGATTATGTACATGTTATGTTATCAAGCTTGTAATCTGATACCTAAATTGTAGTTATGAAGGTCAAAAAGGGAGGAATCGAGTGAAAACGAGTTGTAAAAAAGAAGCAATTTTGGGGTTCAACATTCCCCCAGATGGAAGACATTGCATGTCCTCATGCAAAATTTCAAAATTTGTGAGTCCTTCCTATTACTGAGCCTCCTCAGATACTTCAGCAAGGACATCCAAGTTACTCCTTCTTGATTTCTTAGCAGTGATTGCCATCCTTGGTTTCTTCATCAAAATTCTATGTTGCAGGCCTATAATCTTCCTCTTAAGAAATTTGTTTTGACCTAACAATTTCTTGTTTTTGTTATACCACAAACCAAGATGTAGCAAGATGTTTTCATTATGGGTTCTGTGAATTTCATTATGTGCCTTTATTGTTTCATTCTCCTGCTTCATATGTATATTAAGTATTTCCAGTTCATAAATTTCTTGCTTGAGGGTGTCTTCAACTTGAAGTTATCCTGAAATATTAGAATGGATTGCTTAATTTTCTCATTGGTTTGAGCATGATGTAATATTTTTACCTGTAGCTCTTCTTTCCAAAGATTCTATATAGTCATAAATTTCTTGCTGCATAGGATCAATCTTTGGAGTTCTTCTAACTTGACTGGCAACTGGTGATGGAATAGGTGATGACCGAACTGTTGGTGATGGAATTGGTGATGATGAAACTCTAGATTCCATTTCTTCTTTCTCTAAATCAACAAATTCTAGGGGTTTTTGAGGTTGCTCATGCACTTTTTTATTGAACCTTGCACTTCTTCTTATGGTAGATGATGGTTTAGATGGTGATTCAGTAGTAAGAGACTACTTAACTTTTCCTTGCTTTGTTTTCTCTTGCTTTGTTCTATTTTTATATGAACTTTCTTATTTAGTGCTAGCTATATTCCTTTTAAGAGTTTTCTTTTTAATATTTACTAACATGTCTGCAAGAGGAGTCTCACCCTCTGAATGTTTCTCTTGTCGTGGAGGTGAGTTATCTTCTATGGACAACTTCCTTCTACTTTTCTTTGTCTTACCACTATGATCTTCTATTTCTACTTGCTTGAAATGATTTCTGACTAATAAATCTTCCCCATTGTCTCTTATGTTTCTCAGATGTGTTCCAATCAATATTTTCACTAGGCCATGATAGTATAGAGCATTATCTATAGATTGTATTTTTCTTTGAACATTACAAACCATATTTCTTAAGCTTTGAAATAGGAAATATGATAGGTTAATTTCATTTCCATTTAGAAAATTCATCATTAAATGTGCATGATAAAAGAACATGTTACTAAATCTTCCTTCACAAGTTATAAAATTTTAAATGATTAGCAGAAAATTCCTCTATTTACTCTTCAGAGCTGTGACTGGTATTCCCTTTTTAAACACATAAATGCCCATACCTAGATTCTTGAGAAAAAATCTCCATTCTTTTTCTTCAATTCTTCTATTCTTAAACCAACTCTCTCCAATTCATGGAAACCCCATGAATCCTTCTATGAAATACTTCGTTAACACCAAATTCACATCCACAATTTTTGCTTCAATGCCATCATATGCCTTAGTGAAAGATTTTGTTACCTCCTCATTCCCATCAAATTTCTCCACAAATTCTGATGCAGACAAAAATTCGGTTTCTTGAATTTCTGACACTTTCTCACCAATCTCCCCTTTGGAAGCTCAACAGGCTTCATCCTCTTAGTGTTCTTTGGTTATTAACCCTTCCTTTCTCTCTGGTGGGTCAACAATCCTCCTTTGACTAAGGGTCACGACCCTTTTTTATAATTCTCGGAACCAATAATCCACACTTCACCCTTTCATCAATTCCTCTTCACATTAGAACTTTACGCACCTCTCATGTTGTCACTCTTTACAACCCTTCTGTTAACCCTCATTAACTTTATACCACACACACACACACACACACACACATATAACCCCACTCTTTATGCCTTGATCCTTTGAAATAATTCATAACCCCATATATCGAGCTTTATTTCATTATAAACTGCTTATAACAGAAATCCTTCATAAACTACTCTTTCAGCTTTTCCTCTGCCTTCACACTTTTCCCGAGACTCCACTTTATCACAATCGGGCTTTAAGAGTTCCACGGGCTCTTTAGAATTCACCCTTTGGCATCTGCCGATGTGATTAACATATCAGATTCCACTGTAATATAAACTGCGTCAATATTCTATCGAGTCCACTTCACTTCGGACTTCAAACAACATCATGCCCGCATTCATTCCCTTATTGGGTCCGCTCCATATCGCATGTCGCACTTCGCTATGCCAAGGGTCTCGCACCTCTCCTATAGAACATTTGGGATGCGATCACCGATCGCATCGAACTTTGCACGTCACACATCCATATGGCCCAAAGCTCATTCCTCTCTGATGAAACATAGCGATGAATCTTCCACTGTTGATCTATGCATTCGATCCAATGGTCAGCTCTACATCACACTTCGCTATTCCCTTTGGCTAGTTCATCCACACCGGGGATAAGTTGTGATGCGATGCTCCCTTGTGATTTAATCCCGTTCGTTGATCTTCCAGATCCGACGGCTCCTGTGTAGTGACACCTCACTTCTTTGCTCTTCTATTCACTTGAGTTTTACGCTATTTCTTTACTTTGGCTGTGGTTCTGGGTTTCTCCAATGGTTCTCGTCCTTTCATTGTTTCGCTGTACAACTCTCTCCTCAGCTTCACTTCGCGAGTTCTTTGATCACAATTACTCCAACATTACTTTGGTTCTTTAAATGGTTTCAAGGACTCTCCACGATCCTCTCTCTTGTTCTCTCCTCTATGTTTCGCTTGGACTCTGCCTCAGCCTAACTCGCCTCGTTGTTCCTCTAGAACAATCCTCAATTTATCCACTGGTATAACGAACCAGTTCTCCTCTTGATTCCTCAATTCTTCAATAGGAATCCACATAGTCTCCTCTGTGTTCTTTCTCTCAGAGTATTATACTCTGTTCACGCTGTCTCTTCCTCTATATTCCTCGGCTTTATCTGTGCTCTTATTTAACTTGCACATACATCTATTAGACTCACATAGAATATCATCAATGTCCTTCTATGGATCACTCAACGCATAAAAGGAAATACACAGTCACAATAATTCAACTACTCATTTTACTAATAATGCACAAATACAATTGACTTTGGCCTGATTTACATTCACTCGACCCTCATGTTCCTGTTGGAAACTCTCTCTATAGGCCTCTGTGTCTCTCCTCTATCTCTAATATCTCCTCCCTATCTCCTTTCTTACTTAGATTAGAGGCTCACAATTTATACATCTGGCATCAGTTACTTAACTGACTCTTGAACTCTTAACTGACCCATAATTTCACTCATGTTCTCCTTTATTTCGGGAACAATTACAACACCTCACCATGACTAATCAATGTCTATTGTAATCACTCAAAGCCTAAAAATTTACATTATTTCCTACTCAGGAACCTATTTTCTTGAAAACACAAGACCCCCTATGTCTACTAAATTGCATTGATTTTCTTAGGTTGAATGCTCCTGCATTAGACTCCCAAGCTTGAAAACATTCTTAATCTCTTGATCATGTGTTCTCATATGGTAATAGGAGACCTCCAAGGTCCCAAAATTCAGTTTGTAGATGTCCAAATGCTCTGCTCCTTTGTTGCTACCACATGTTTGATGTCTTCTATTTCATTCTCCTTTCTTTTCTTCCCTTCTCAATCAGCTTCACCTTCTGATTGATCACTCCTTCTGTCATCAACTTTCTCCATCTGAGCTGCTTCATCATTAGCTTCCACAGTTCTTATATCTCCAAGTCCAGCACATCTTTGGTTTGGTACACATATTCTCTTTCTCTGGTCTTTAGATTATTGTTGCTTTCCTCCAACTTCTGCATCTTCATGCTTTTCTCTTTCGTGGCTTCTTCTTCTTGCATCAAATCTTCCTCAACATCTACAGCAAAATCTGCATTCACAAACCAATTATTAAAGTACAAAACATAAGGCCTTGGTGCCTCTTTTGTCCTTGGCAACAATTCAGCTTGCTGCTTTATTCTCTCCCCTTCTATCAGCACATTAGTATGTTGTTTTGAATTCTCAGCAGAATTCATGAGACTATTAATTAGCCTCTCCTCCAAATCATCTGTTTCAATGATGCCTCCCTGCCTTTGTTCACAGTAGTGAACTTCTTCTTCCTTAGCTTGCTGCTGGTTAACTCTTCTTTGAAATTGTTTGATTCTTACTGCCTCCCTTTCATCCTTATCCTCTTGTTCTTTAAGAACCTCCATATCACCTTCAAACAATCTCTATCCTTCCCCATTGACATTCATTGGATCATTTCTTTGGGGACAACGTTTCTTTAGTCTTCATTGGAATAAGACTGCCATCTTCCTCCTCTATGACAGCTCTAACATTCTGCTGCCTACTCCTAGGTGATTCTTCTGTCTCCTTCTGGTTCTAAGATCTTGCCATCTCAGTCTTGATCTAAACAAATTTCAGATTCTGTTCCTTCTCTCTGACAAACTCTAAAGTTTGTTCATCCTCCTGTGATGTACCTACAATCATCCACAAATTATTAATCTAAAAATCATAAGACTTGGTGGTCTTACTCGACTCTTCAGTCATCACATTTCCTTGCTGCTCTAAATCTTCCACATGATTCGACTACTCAGGCTCAACTTCATCTCCTTCCT
Source organism: Pinus taeda (assembly GCA_000404065.3). Classification (NCBI taxonomy): domain Eukaryota; kingdom Viridiplantae; phylum Streptophyta; class Pinopsida; order Pinales; family Pinaceae; genus Pinus; species Pinus taeda. The sequence goes on from APFE031651271.1 coordinate 111,454, forward strand.
TCACAAGGAATGGTTCTTGTCTTGTAAGAGCTCCAACTATTAATTTGTCAATAAGTTCTTTCTGCTGTAACAACTCAATACTTTCCTCATTTGAGAGGTCTTCTTCATCATACTCTGCTCTAGAGTACCTTTTATCCCCTAAAACACATTGCTCCTCATACTTCAGTTCAAGAGCTCTATTAAGCTTCACTTTAGAGTATTCATCTTCTGTAAGGTACTCCTCCATGCTTTTGATAGCTTCAAAAGACTGTTTATCCTCTCTTATACATCCTGTAAGCACACCAAAACTATTAGGTTCAACAACACAAGGCTTGATGGCCTTATACATCAGCTCTCCATCTTCAGTCAGCATCTCCTCATGCTGTTTTGAACTATCCAAATAGTCCATGAGATCTTCACTTGATCTCCATTCTTTATCTTCAGTGTAGTCTTCACTTTCTCCCAGAATTTCTTCCTATTCTGGTTGACAAATAGACTCTTCCATTTCAAACTCAACTTCCTTGAGTTTTTCCCTCAGCCACTTTACTTGCTTTTGTTGTAGCCTTCTCTACATCTCATGCCACTCCACTGGCTTCTTCCTTAATACCCAACCTTGTCTTTGGTTTTCTTCTAGCCGCATTGTTAACACATCAAGTTCTTTTCTTATCTTAGCCAATTCCTTGTCAATCTCCTCTTGGCTCAGTCTCTTGCCATCTGCTTTGGCATTCTTCTTCTCATATATTCTAATGTGGCTTCTCTCTGAACCTCTGCTATGACTATCAATAGTCATCTTCTTCTCCTCTTTCTTCATGAGCTCCTCACTCATCTGCAACAAGCCTCTACAACAGCTAGTCCTCCTCGCTGCAATCTTGCCTCACTAAGATCTCCTCACTTAGTCTTTTGGTAAGCATGGATCCTCTGTCTAGAACCTCCTCTTGAGCAACACCTTCACTCCTTCTAGGCTTCTGCAATCTCTCACATTCTCTTGAGAACACTTCAGCTGTCCTCTCTGTCCAACCTCTTCTTGGATTCTTCAGGTTCACTGCCACTTCTCCTTCAGAGTGTTTTCCTTACTCTGCCTTGAAGAACACATCTGCTTCTCCTCTCATAGCTTCTCTTGCTGTCCTTTGCTGAGATGCTTCATCTGCGACCACAATCTTCAATTTCAATTTGAAACAAAACACACTATCTTACCTTTAAGATCTATGTATAATCTTGTTCTCCCATTCTTCTACACTTTGAATGGATTGTCCTCTGTTTGGTCTCCAAGTCCTCTTTCCTTCAGAACTTGTACTAAGCAATCTTTCTCTTACTTTTCTTCAAGGAATCCTCTATTCCTATCTACTCCAAACCTCTGCTGGAACTGCTACAATCTCCCATGAGCTTCAAAAGTTCCCCCTACAATCTTCTGCTGCAGTCTCTATCATTCATTTACTGCTGCAACTCTCATGCCTCTGTGCTCCTTCATTTTGCTTCAATCTACAAAATATCATTCATCAATTAACTTATGCACATTACCTTCTTCTATGTGCAAACTACTTTTTGCAACAAATCTTTCCCCGCTCTGATACCACTTGATGCAGACAGAAATCTGGTTTCTCGAATTTTCGATGCTTTCTCACCAATCTCCCCTTTGGAAGCTCAACATGTTTTGTCCTCTTAGTGTTCTTTGGTTGTTAACCCTTCCTTTCCTCTGGTGTGTCAACAATCCTCCTTTGACTAAGGGTCACGACCCTTTTTTATAATTCTCGAAACCAATAATCTACACTTCACCCTTTCATCAATTCCTCTTCATATCGGAACTTTACGCACCTCTCATGTTGGCACTGTTTACAACCCTTCCGTTAACCCTTGTTAACTTTATATCACATATATATAACCCCACTCTTTATGCATTGATCCTTTGGAATAATTCATAACCCCATCTATCGAGCTTTATTTCATTATAAAATGCTTATAATGTAAATCCTTTGTAAACAACCCTTTCGGATTTTCCTCTACCTTCACACTTTTCCCGAGACTCCACTTTGTCGTAATCGGGCTTTGGGAGTTCCATGGGCTCTTTACAATTCACCCTTTCGCATCCACCAATATGATTAACATATCGAATTCCACTGTAATATAAACTACGTCAATATTCTATCCAGTCCGCTTCGCTTCGGACTTCAAACAGTATCACGCTCACATTAATTCCCTTAGCAGGTCTGCTCCATATCACATGTCGTGCTTCGCTATGTCAAGGGTCTCACACCTCTCCTATAGAACATTTGCGATGTGATCGCCAATCGCATCAGACTTTGCACGTCGCACATCCCTATGGCCCAAAGCTCATTCCTCTCTGATGAAACATAGCGATGAATCCTCCACCGTTGATCTATGCATTCTATCCAACGGTCAGCGCTACATCGCACTTCACTATTCCCTTTGGCTGGTTCGTCCGCACCAGGGATAAGTTGCGATGTGATGCTCCCTTTCGATTTAATCCCGTCCTTCAATCTTCCAGATCTGATGGCTCTTGTGTACTGATGCCTTACTTATTCGCTCTTCTATTCACTTGAGTTTTACGCTATTTCTTTACTTCAGCTGTGGTTCTGGGTTTCTACAATGGTTCTCATCCTTCCGCTGTTCCACTGTGTGACTCTCTCCTAAGATTCACTTCGTGAGTTCTTTGATCACGATTACTCCAAAATTGCTTTGGTTCTTTAAATGGTTTCAAGGACTCTCCATGATCCTTTGTCTCATTCTCTCCTCTGCATTCTGCTTGGACTCTACCTCGTCCCAACTCACCTCGCTGTTCCTCTGGAACAATCCTCAATTTCTCCCCTCGTATAATGAACCAGCTCTCCTCTTGATTCCTTAATTCTTGAATAGGAATCCACACAGTCTCCTCTGTGTTCTTTCTCTCAGAGTCTTCTACTCTGTTCACACCGTCTCCTCCTCTATATTCCTTAGCTCTGTATGTGCTCTTATTTAACCTGCATAGAAATATATTAGACTCACACAGAATATCAATTTCCTTCTATGGATCACTCAACGCATAAAAGGAAATACACAGTCACAGTAATTCAACACTCATTTTACTAATAATGCACAAATACAATTGACTTCGGCTTGATTTACATTCAGTCAGCCCTCAAGCTCCTCTTTGAGACTCTCTCTATAGGCCTCTACGACGCTCCTCTATCTCTAATGTCTCCTCCCTATCTCCTTTCTTACTTAGAGGCTCACAATTTATACATCTGGCATCAGTTACTTAACTGACCCCTAATTTCACTCCTGTTCTCCTTTATTTCGGGAACTATCACAACACCTCACCATGACTAATCAATGTCTATTATAATCATTCAAAGCCTAAATATTTACATTATTTCCTACTCGGAAACGTATTTTCTTGAAAACACAAGAACCCCTATGTCTACTAAATTACTGATTTTCTTGGGCTGAATGCTCCTGCATCAAACTCTATCCATCTTTCCTGTTGCAACAATTGTTTGACCTTTGGGTATCCCTCAAGAAACCTAATCACATTCATCTTTGACCTTACAATGACTCCCATGGTAGAGAATCTAGCTCGCAATTGCTCTTTTGATAGGGTTAAGGAGTAAGATAAATTTGAGTATGGAATGAATTAGAAAATATAGTTTAGGTGAGGGCGGTCTCAGCAATAAAACAGGTCTAAGTGAAATGGAAGTGTTTCGGCATTGAAGAGGAATGACGAATGGAGAGGAGAGGGCAATCTTTGAATTATATCATAGTGAAACCCTGACTTGGTTGACAAGACATTGATATTTTCGTTAAAACCAAAATCATGTGAGAGTAATTAAGGGTAATCATTATTCAATGTGACAATAACAACGATTACTCATCATTTATTTCATAATTCAAATTTTCTACCTTTGTTATATAACTTAATATTTACATACCTTTGATCCTTTGTCTTACTGATTTTGATTTGTCTTTTGTAGGTTATTAGGTCGCTTCAGCTACAATTTTCTTTGGATTTTCTTTTGTCATAATCTTCATCTACCCTGGTTACAATCTACCAATCTAGCTGCAGAATTTTGTTAGAGCTGTAGATTGTTTACAATTCCGTAGCTACTTTATTTTCAAAAGAGAAAAGAGGAATAAAATGAAAATGGGACTAGAATAGGGAAAATAAAATCTATGTTGCCAGGAAATCTTGCTTTTCAACTTGGATTTTTTGTATAAACATGCCAACAATGTTGGTCTTCATGTGTATACAATTTTATTTTTAAAATTTTTATATATATTTTTAATTTTGAAAAAGAAAGTAGAAGACTAAGTTGGAGAGGAAGAAGAATCTTCCTTGACCAACTTCAAATCAAGATTATCTTGCAGATTTCTTATAATTTTTTCCCTAATGGTTTATGATATATTCATAATCTATGACCATTTACAAGGAAGGTCACTTTCTCTTCATTAATGGTTTTGGTTCTGATTGCTCCATTATCAAAGAAAATTTCAATTTCATAAGGACCAAGCCAATGAGTTTGAAATTTTCCTTGAAAATATTTAAATTTTGAATAAAAAGAAATGCCCAATCACTAGGATGAAGTTTCCTTTCTTTGAATAACATCTTGTCTTATCTCATCAAGTTCATTCAATTGCTCCATTCTTTGTCTTTGGGCTCTTGATAGATCAAGACCCAATTTGGATACTGTTTTAAAAGTCTTTATCTAAAACTCAATAGGAAACAAGACTTGCTTTCCATAAACAAGTTCATATGGAGTGTGTCCTATTGAATTTATCCATGTGGTACGGTATGCCCATAAAGCTTCTGGAATATTTTCTGCCCAATCCCTTCTATGCAGATGCACAGTCTTGGTAAGAATTTCTTCAGTTACTTTATTGGTTGATTCAACTTGTCCATTGGCTTATGGATGATATGGATTTGACTTCCTATGCTTGATTTTGTACTCCTCCATTATATTTTGTACCAACTTGGATGTAAATTGAGTGCCTTGATCTGTCAAAATTTCCCTCGAAATGCCAAAATGAGTGAAAATATCCTCAAACAGAAATGAAACTACAACATTTTTAGTAGCAAAAGGAAGTGCTTTAGCTTCTACCCATTTTGTGACATAATTTGTACAAACAAGAATGTACCTTTTGTGTCTTGATGGCAGATTGATTGGACTAATGAAGTCTAAAGCCCATTTCTCAAAAGGTTCAATAAGTACCCAAGGTTGTAGAGGCATTTCATCTGAAGGAATAAGTTTCCCCATTCTTTGACAATTGTCACACCTCTTAGCATATTCCTTGGCATCCTTAAAAAGAGAAGGCCAATAATATCCTAAGAGAAGGACTTGTTGGGAATAATACTGAGAGGGGGAGGGGGGGAGGGGTGGAGGGGGTGAATCAGTATTTACAAATAAAAAACTTTTTCATTTCCATAATCAGATTTATATACGCTACTTGTTGGATTGTGTTATATTGTTTCCATGACTAGCCCATGTAGTTAACCGGGGGATTAGAGGGGGGGCGGAGCCCCCCTTCATTGTGCTGATTATGTAGCGGGGGGTCATAGGGGGTTTGAGGCATACCCGTAACCCCACTTATGTTAGGATGGGTAGACCCACCTATGGTTTTGTGCATGATTTTTGCACATGTTTTTGGACGCGATGGTTTTTGGTCCATGGTATTGGATGCTTCGGCATGTATAACTATGTATTATAACATTGAAAGGAACATGGTTAAAAATAAAGCTGGTAGTCCCAGTTTTGGGATCCAAGGGAAAATCTCTGTGTATATGTGCTTTTGTGTTATGCTCTCGCATTATTTATTTTCTGTGTTTTAGAATTCGTATGTAGGTAATTTTTGTACGGGGTTAAAACCTACATTTGGTATCAAAGCAGTTTGGCTTCAAGGGGACACCTTTGTTGCTGAGGGGTTTCACTCGGGCTTGTGGTAGACCCTATTCAGTGGGAGATCTGCGAGATCGATTTTGGTGGTGAAAGAAGATGGCGAGCAGTGGAAAGATAGAGATCAAGAAATTTAATGGTCAGAATTTTGAGTTGTGGAAACTCAATATGGAGAATCTGTTGGTGGATAAAGATCAGTGGATCGCGATAGATCCGAGTACTAAACCAACAAGAGTGTCTGATGAAGAATGGAAGAAGTTGGATCGGAAGGAAAAGAGCACAATACGATTGTGTGTCTCAGATTCAGTATTGCTGAATGTGTCAGGGGAAGCTACGATGAAGGCTTTGTGGGACAAGTTAGGGACTTTGTACCAATCTAAGTCTCTGGTGAATAAACTGTTCATGTGGAAAAAGCTGTATAACCTGAGGATGAAAGATGGTGACTCGGTGATAGAGCATCTGAATGCATTTAATACTATGGTAAGTCAGTTAGCATCTGTTGATATTAAAATTTCAGATGAAGATAAGTGCATCAGTTTGTTGTGTTCTCTACCAGGTTCGTGGGATAGTCTGGTTATTGCAATAGGTAGCCTTGCAAATGCCTTGCAGTTTGATGAAATAGTCTCATCCTTGCTGACAGAGGAGATGAGACGGAAAAATATGGAGAGCCAGAATGGTGATGCATTGTCTGTACGAGGACGGTCCCAGAATAGAAACAAAAATAAGTCATCGAGTGGGAGATCTAAATCTAGAGGGAGATGTAAATCTCTAGGAAAACCTATAAAGGTGGTGTGCTGGAAATGCTGAAAGGAAGGGCACTACAAAAGGGACTGTAAATCTAAAGCTCCTGATAAAGGAAAGGGTTTTGATGATGCTCCTTCTGCAGAGGCGAAAACCACCTCAGATGAAGGTGGGGATGTGTACTTGGCTTCTCAAGTACACATGTAGATCATGAGGCATGGTTGATTGACTCAGGTGCATCCTTTCACTTCACTCCCCATAGAGAGTGGTTCTGCGAGTATGAGAAATATGATGGTGGTGATGTCTTTAGGGGATGATAGGAAGGCTAGAATCGTTGGTCGCGGAAAAGTAAAGTTGAAGTTGCAAGGTGGAAGGGTTAGAACGCTTCCAGGTGTTATACATATCCCTGCATTAGCCAGAAATTTGATTTCCTGTTAGCAAGCTGGATGATGCAGGTGTAAAAATAGTGTTCGAGAAGGATACCTGCAAGATGGTTCAAGGAGCATTGGTATTGATACGGGGAGTTCGGATTGGAACTCTATACAAGCTGCGAGGTAACACTATTATTGATGGGTGCAATAGTTTTGTGGTTCCTGAAAGTGGAGCAGAAAATCTAGTGGTCTCTGGAGAGAAAACCATGCTGTGGCATCAAAGGCTTGGACATATTGGAGAAAAGGGCCTTCGAATACTTCATGGTAAAGGTATGGTAGAAGGTATGAGTAATAGCTCTCTGGATTGATTTCTGTGAAAATTGTGTATATGGGAAGCAGAATCGGGTGAGTTTCCCTCTGGTGGTAAGAGGGCAAAACATATATTAGAGCTTGTGCACAGTGATGTGTTGGACCTGTGAAGGTTCCATCACTGGGTAAGTCTGTGTACTATGTATCATTTATAGATGACTTCTCAAGGAATACATGGATATATTTCCTTAAGAAGAAATCTGAAGTCTTGACAGGTTTAAAGAATTTAAGGCTCTGGTGGAAAACCAGATAGAGAAGAAGATAAAGGTGCCAAGGACAGATAACAATGGAGAGTTTTGCAACAAGGAATTTGAAGAATTGTAGAAGTATGGTATAGCATGATAGAAGACTACTCCATATACACCTCAGCAAAATGGAGTTGCAGAAAGAATGAAAAAGACGTTGATGGAAAAGGCAAGAAGCATGCTCAATGGTGCCAGGTTAGGACAAGAATTCTGGGCAAAGGTGGTGGAGACAACATGTTACCTAGTCAATAGATCACCTTCATCAACATTGGACGATAAGACTCCACAAGAGGTATGGACTAGTAAGAAACCCTCTCTTTCACATCTGAAGGTATTTGGATGTGATGCATATGTACATGTTCCAAACGAGAAACGAACCAAGGAGGATAGTAAATCTGAAAAGTACATCTTTATTGGGTATAAGGATGGTTTAATGGGTTATAAACTTTGGAACCCAATAACAAGAAACATTGTATACAACTGAGATGTGGTGTTCAGAGAGGTGAAAGATATTACTAAACATGAAGTCCAACCAAAGGAACTTAAGAAGATAGAGTTTGAGCTATAGGAGGAAGAATCAGACTCTATAGCAGAGGAGGAATCAAAAGATGAAGAGCCACAAAATCTGGGTGTGAGAATATTAGTTTGAGAAAGAAGGCAACTAGAAAGGTGTAGTCCATATGCTTTCTATTCAAAATTTTCTTTATCTATTACTGAAGATTATCCCAGAACTGTAAAGGAAGTAGTAGATTCAGAGGATAGAAAACTCTGGAAAGAGGCCATGGTTGATGAAATGGCATCTTTGCACAAAAATGAGGCTTGGGATCTGGTGGAGTTTCCCACTGGAAGGAAACCCATTGGCAGCAAATGGGTGTTAAATAATAAGACAAATGCAAAAGGAAAGGTGGAGAAATACAAAGCTCGGTTGGTAGCAAAAGGTTATTTCCCGGTGCCGAGAATTGATTTTGGTGATATTTTTTCTCCTGTTGCCAAGGAAACTTCTATTAGATTACTTTTATCTATCACTGCTGCTTTTGATTTTGAGGTAGAATAGATGGATGTGAAGACATAATTTATTCACGGGGATCTGCAAGAGGAGATTTACATGAAGCAACTTGAAGGCTTTGCGGTGAAGGGTAAGAAAAAACTAGTATGAAAGTTAAAGAAGTCTCTGTATGGGTTTAAATAGTCACCAAGGATGTGTTATTAGAAATTTGATACATTTATACGGGACTTGGATTCACGGGAAGCAAAGTAGATCACTATGTGTATTTTAAATTAATTGGTGATCGTGTTATTTATATGATGTTGTATGTGGATGATATGTTGCTGGTTGGAAATGACAAAGAAATTATCCAGGAATTGAAGACCCATTTGTCCTCCAAATTCGACATGAAAGATCTTGGTGCTGCGAAATATATTTTGGGCATGGAAATTAGAAGAGATTGGACAAAGAGGAAGATCTGGTTCAACCAGCGGAAGTATGCCGAGACAATATTGCAGAGGTTTAATATGCAAGATAGTAAACTGGTGAAGGTTCCTATTCTTGTAGGTATAAAGCTATCTGTTGAACAATGTCCCAAGACACAAGAAGAGGAAGAGGACATGTCCCGTGTTCCATATGCAAGTGTAGTCGGTAGCTTGATGTATGCGATGGTCTATAATAGACCAGACATTGCACATGTAGTGGGAGTATTGACCAGGTTTATGTCAAACCAGGGAAGGAGAATTGGACAACAGTGAAGTGGGTTTTTAGGTATTTGCGTGGAACTAGTGATTATGGTTTGTGCTACCAAGGAAGACTAGGATTGGATAGAGTTTTGGATATCCATGGCTTTGTTGATGTAGATTGCGCTGGAGATCTGGATCAGAGAAGATCTATAGGTGGGTATGTGTCTAACCTATTTGGAGGTGCAGTCAGTTGGATGAGTAAGAAACAATCTGTAGTGGCACTATCAACTACAGAGGCAGAATACATGGCAACCACTCATGCAAGCAAGGAATCATTTTGGTTGCAGAGATTGTGTTCAAGTATGGGGTTAGTACAAGGAGCTATAAGGATAGACTATGACAACCAAAGTGCAATTTTCTTGGCAAAGAACCCTACTTACCATTCAAAGACAAAGCACATTGATGTTCAGTATCACTTTGTGAGGGATATGATAGAAGACAAAAAGGTGTTGATAGTAAAGGTGGACACTTTGAAGAATACTGCAAATGCATTGACAAATTCTGTGAGCTCTGAGAAGTTATCTTGGTGTAGAGAAGCAATGGGCATTGCAGGGATGGATAAGTGACTAAGCTCTCTTGTGGCCCCTTGTGGAAAGAAAACAACAAGTGGGAGAATGTTTGGTTGTGTTATTCTTTCCATGACTAGCCCACGTAGTGAACCAGGGGGTTAGAGAGGGGGCAGAGCCCCCCCTTCGTTGTGTCAATTGCGCAGCGGCATGGTCACATGGGGTTTTGAGGGGGGTGGGTAGCCCCCCTCCACTGGGTTCGAGGCAACGATCCAGGATTTTTTTTTTTGGGGACCCTATATTAGGTTGGGCAGACCTACCTATGGTCTTGTGCATGATTTTCGCACATGGTTTTGGATGTGATGGTTTTCGGTCAATGGTATTGGATGCTTTGGCATGCATAAATATGTATTGTAACATTGAAAGGAACATAATGAAAAATCAAGTTGGTAGTCTCGGTTTTGGGATCCAAGGGAAAATCTCTGCGTATTTGTGTTTTATGTGTTACGTTCTTGCATTGTTTATTTTCTATGTTTTAGAATTCGTATGCAGGTAATTTCTGTACAGGGTTAAAACATATAGAGGTGGTGCAAGTAACTTTGCTGGGGTACTGACTAGGCTCACTGGTAGCAGAGCCATACTTGTGTTTCTATGTGACTCCACCGAGGTACTGTCCAGGCCTGCTAGTAGTGGAGCAACAACAGAGATGAAATGAAGACTCTGACGACTATACTGCTTGTGCACCTATATACCCCTCAATACCAATCGAAACAACTGTGTTTCCTTGGGTTGGAATGTGTGTCAATAAACTAAGATTCTGGCAAATGCTACATCTTCCAATCAAGCTAGTGTGAAGCCAAGATGAGTTGAGAACTAAAAAATGCTTACAGAGTTGTTAGAATAGATTTTCACGAACAAAGTCCATTCAGAGAGATGGAGTTCTACCATTGTGTTGCAAATTGTTGTAGAAACTACAACCATCCTCCAAAATTTTTCCTTAGCCTGTTTTGGAGCCTCCCTACTAACCTTACACAACACTTTGTCTTACTTCATCAAGTACTCAAGCTTCAAGTGTTTTCCTTGCACAAAGGCAGCTTGTCAATCACAATTGATCCTTTCCCCTCATAGGATGCTCACCCGGACTTGGTCTAGCTACAAGCTGAGTAGATTCCCCTTGAAAATTGTGCATTTATAGAGGGCAACTAGCCTTCCCTCCATGTATTGCACAATCCTCTCTAACACCCTGCTAGGCTCCAAGATTGTGCAATCTTGCTAGCCAACCCTCCTAGCAGGATTTGCATAAATTTTCCCAGCAGTAGGTTATTCAACCCAGGATTTGAACAAATCTAGGCAACATTCTGCTACTCTACCCAGAAATTGCACAAATCTCCTGGGCAGCTAGCCCAGCTCCCAGCTAGAAATGCACATTTTTCTCTAGTATTCGAGTAGTCTCTTGTATGTGTAGCTAAGTTGACCAGTTCCCTACGGGACTAAGAAAAACAAACTTGCATGCATGGGTTGCTTCCCCCAAGGTATCATGTAAAGGAATCCCTTGTTTCAGGGATCTATGTCTAGCAGTTGGAGGTTACATGCAAGGAGCAATTCTAAAACCTCCCACTAAGTGTCGCTTCCCCTAGATTCTTGGCATGCGCATCACAACCTTGATGTAATAAAAAATCGTCAACCGGAAACTACAGATCTCATTCCTCACATCAAACTTGTAGCTATGACATCCCACATCACATTTAGGAGTATTTGGCACATTCAACTCAATTTTTTTGGGGTAAGCCTGCTTCCTATTCCTTGTGCTACATTTTTGTCGCTTTATGTGTTTTCACTTGTAGGAGTACTTTTTCCTGATTTCTTTGAACACTTGCTATCATTTACGTATATATTAGCTTGACCTAGCTCTCTTTTAGTTTTCATTGCTATCTCACTACTGTCACATGCATGAAAATGTTTTGCATGGACGTTCGACCAACAGGTGAACTTCCTTACCCACATGCATGTTGATCTGTTTGCTGAATATTTCATTGATGTTTTTCATGCAGTGAAAATCACTTCTGCTATCACTTAGTGTCACCATGCATTCAGTGACTTACTTGCTTTCAGTTTCCCGTCGGTGAGTCAGACCAACCTTGGCCCAGGCTCTTCCTTCACTAAGGCTACATTACGCAATCTGGGAAATGAGGGCTCACCTTCCTTTCTATATTTGCACATTCCTACCTTACACTAGCCTCTAGGACTATTTTACAGATCTCTGGAGGATAATGGTTGCTTGGCCCAAGAAATTGCACAAATTTGTCCCTAGGCCAACAATCCTTCCTAGCTAGAATTGCGCATTGTGCAATCCTAGCAGTCAACAGCCATATTGGACTATGCATTGTGTAGTTCCAGTAGTTAGCTAGTCTCCCAGTAGTCCAGACTTTGCCTTGAGCAGTCTTGGCAGTCGGTCTCCCGACATCCCAGCCAAAATTGTGCAACCTTCATGATCATTCACCTAGGTATGTTGCAAGTTAGTTATCATGTTCATTTTTGTTTTTGACTGACATATTTCTTGCTATGGGTGTTTCCATGTCTCCAGGTATCACAAGTGTTCATATGCCTCTTAGCAGTACAGGTGCAATGGTTTCTAGGAGAGAAAAGATGAGGAAATCGTTCAGAGTGCACTTGGGGATGCAGTCGATAAAGTGTTTATGGGCTTGCCCACTCACGATGACATCAAGCTATTTGTAGACAAGGACATCAAGTGACATCATCACAACAAGCAACATCATGAACATCAGCTAAAGACAACATGCCAAATGCAATGAATGCAAGAGGAGGGTTGTTGACAACATGAAGGCAGAACAAGGTTGCAAGATCAAGCATGTCCATTGATGATGAACGCAACTTTGGAGACTCCGGCTATGGAGTGATGGCGTGACATGAAGATCACAGAAAGTTAGAAGATGTAACAAAGAAGGAGTTGCATGTTCTGAAGCAACAACTCAGGAAGAACATGAAGTTTCATAGACAGACGAATGAGTTGCAACAGGATCAGGAACAAAAGTGGGTGCGACATGTGCTCACAGATGAAACTGCACCCGAACAAGTTAAAGATCCATCCTAGCAGGTAACATGGAGTAGACATGGTGAGCAGTGTGGTTGATTGCATGCAAGGTATTCAACAACATGCATGTCATTGTGTGCACACATGAAATCCAAACCATTCATTACACTCACCAAGGCGAAGACAAGAAGCAAGTCCAACTGGATCCAAACGGGTACTTCGGCAAGTTGATGTGCATGGCCACTAGCACACACTTGAAGATCAACACAAACACTATGCATCAGTGTGCTTCCGGTTCAATAACACCCAAGAAGACCATGCACATGTTAACAGATGAGTTGGATGAAGGGGCCTGTTGTAGCAGCTACAACCACCCTCCAAATTTTGGCTTGCACCAATTTTGGAGCCTCCCTTGAAGAGTTTCTCTTGATGACTGCAAATGCTGGGGTTCACTTCGTGAGCTTGTGTGGTTCTTTACATTCGCCTTGCTTGTCTATTGCACTCAAGGCTCTACATGTTGATGTCTAATTCATGCTTTCACCATGTTCTGGTTATGCTCAAAGTCTTCGCTTTGTATGTGATTGTTGTGTTCACCATGAAAGCATTTGTCTCACTCACACACGAAGTCACATTCACTATCACACAAGCATCATCTCGATTATGAATGATCAATCATGAGTGTTGCGCTTGTCACTCGCACTGTTGATCAGCCATGTTCAACATGTGTGTCTAGATGGTTTGGTCATTTCTTCATCAAGTCATGCGAGTGTGTGTTCATATGATCACCTATGCATCTTTCGACTGTTCACACACTTGGTCATTTTTCTGAAGTTTTGATGACTAGACTCCTCACTAACAGATAGACCATCACCATGATTTCGACTTGATTGACTGTCAACTAGAACAGTGCAGAAACATCAAGTTAGTTCTTTCAAGCTAAAATGCCTACAAGCAGCTCAAGTAACACTCATGCTGGCCATCGAGACAACCGATGGGTTATTCATCTTAGAAATTGTGCAGTGCTCATGAGCAGGTTTCCCGCTGCCCATCAGTCAGCTTAGCTTAGAAATTGCATAGAGATGATTAGCAGGCTGACCTCCTAGCCTTAGTGCGTTTTTTCTAGCTAGCAGCTCCCAGCAATAGATTGCTTGTTCCCTCCAGGAATTGCGCAGTTTCTGCTGCCAATGACTGAGCAACCAATTGGCAGTTCCCTCTAGGAATTGCGCAATTCTAGTTGCGAGTGACCCCAACAGCTAACTGGTAGTTCCATCTAGGAGTTGCACATATTTGGCTACCAGTGACCCCAAAAACCAACTGGCAGTTCCCTCTGGGAATTGTGTAGATCTGGGTGCCAGTGTCCCCAGTAGCCAACTGGCAGTTCCCTCTGGGAATTGTGCAGATTTGGCTGCCAGTGACCCCAACAGCCAACTGGAAATTCCCTCTGGGAATTGTGCAGATTTGGCTACCATTGACCCTAGTAGCCAACTAGCAGTTCACTTTGGGAATCATGTAGATTGGGCTACTAGTTACCACTGCAACCAACTGGTAGTTCCCTCTCGCAATTACGCAGATTTGGCTATTAGTCTCCCGAGCAGTTCCCCAAAAAATTTGTGCAATCCCTACCTATTGACCCCTCATGTAGACTGGCCTGCTCCTCTAGAAATTTGTGCAAATTTGACTATCTAGCCCATGTTGACCATTCATTCCGAAAAATGCGTAGAGCATGCCTGCCTTGCCTTCCAATAGTCCAGACTATCCATTTCGAAATTTGTGCAATGTTGCCTCCTAGCCGAGCTAGACCTTGCAGTCATTCATTGTCGACTCAGATTATCTGTCCCCATCCTTCAATGATTCTTGCGCATTTTTCATCAGCAGTTTCCTGGAGCCATCATGTCGCATCATAGCCCTACTGCTTCTCCCAGTCACCTGCATCGAAATGATCATGTGTCATGGTAGACTAGGAGGTTTTGGATTTGATGTTGTCTCTTCATGATTGACTGCAGGTATACGTACACCAACATACATGTCAAGACGATGAATGAGATGAACGAAGGGAGCACATGTAGATGGATAGGTTCACCAACAGATGAATGAACGAAGCATGTGAAGCATACAAATGTGATGAACATGCACCTCCACGAACAAGTGAACCTATCAAGCCTTCCAACATGAAAGCAAGGAACAACATTCTAAAGCTTCATGAAGTGAACCAAGGACCATCAAAGACTTTTACACTTTGCCATGCGAAGGTGAAGCTATCATACACCACGAAGACATCCATAGCTCAATAGCACTATAGCTTGACATGCACTCCAATAGCAGCACAAATGTACTAGCATTGTTATGTCAAGTAATGTCGAGTCAAGTCATGAGTCATGTTGCCCACATCTCCACTATGGGCTTGTTGTCAATCGATGTGATGTAACGTGGAAGTCTAAGAGACCCACTTGTTGAAAATAGAGTCATGTAAGTTGGAAATTCATGGAAGTCTAATGGTTATGAGGGTAGTCAAACAACCACAAGGGTCAGCTTCACCATTGGCTATAAATATGCCTCTCATTTGTACATGAAAGGAATTTTCTCCTTAGCTCCTCCCACATAGCCAAGAGAATTTGTAATCTTTTCTTTGAGGAGTAATTAGTGGCTCCAATGCCTCGCCGACGGGGCTAGTGATGTATGGTGTAACGATGTGTCTTGGGAATTTTGCTTAATTAAGAATCATGTTAACAAGCCGACACGTTTTCATACATGTATTTTATTTGTTGTAAGATTGATATTTAACACTTGTAATGCATGTAATATGTGTTCTACATATGAACTGATTCATTTGTTGTAATGCATCATCTATTAATGGAAATGTGTTGTATATGTTGTTAATGATGTCCCGTCCATGTTGACTGCTCTACCAAACATCAAATAGACCTTTCACATGAACCTTGCTGCAACAACCGTCGCAATCATCTCAGACTGATCTGTGAGTGTTGTACGTGTTACCTTACCTTGCATGTTGTGACAACTGCATCCAAGTGGTCTGCTCTGCCGGAAGCTATGCATGTCCTTTTGTGTTACATGTTCCTAGCCGAGTTGGGACTGATCCCTTTCAACCTAGAACTCACTTTCACTCTCTTCCCCTCAGTGAAAGAACCATTGACACAAGTACACTTACACTCACCTGGCACGTGAATCTCACTTCTTGAAGAAAAAGCGAACCACTCTATTGTGCTAACAAGAAAGAGTTGAGGAAAATCCTTAAGACAATGGCAATTGAGCCATCATATCGGATGGGACTCCCACACCAAACGGTGTGAGGTCTAGTTGTGACTTCATACCGGGGTGATCCACTGAATGTTGGTGGGTCCAACACCGTCAACATTTCTCGCACTAGAAGGAGGGAAACCAGTCGTACATGGCTGAAATTCCCCTCACATTCACTCATCAACCATTTGGTCAAGGCAATAACTTGCAACCCCTCTCTCACGACTCTGTAGTTGGTTACTCCTCACCTCCCAAAATAAAACACAAAATTTCATATCAACACCTTTGCTCTGTCCATTCCATCACTTGCCAGTTCGTGAAGCCAGGGGTACAGTACCTTCCACATGCATCTAAGAAGCCGAAGGCCACTCCCATAGGAGTGGCTGTATCATTGGTGGAAGAAGCAGTCTATGCTACTATTGAAGTGTTGGAAGAAGCTATTGAAGATGGAGAGGAACCTCTAATCTTCTTTAAAGACAAACAAGTCACTCTTGTGGTCTTGGGATCGAAATATGGTGTAAGAGGTGGAGGGGAAGGCAGTGGAGGAAGTGGAGATGGAGACAAACCAATAGACTCAGATCTAGAACCATCAGATTTAGATAGAGAGGAAGAAGATGAAGAGGATGAAGAAGACAAAGATATGGTTGACCCAAATCTTGAATTGATGACTTAGGGACCATTGGCTCTCCTAGACATTCTACACAAGATGCCGAAGCGAGTGGAGAGAATGAACATAAAGTTTAACCCTAACAGTGCGGTGAAGGCAGAAGACCACTTAGACAACTTCTACCTACAATTGCAAACCCTTGAGGTATGTTATGATGATGTAACATGTAGATTATTTCCATGTACCTTGGATGGCCAGGAAGTTTCTTGGTATCACATCCTTCCACCCAACTCCATACAGAATTGGGGTTCTTTCAAACGTATGTTCCTTAAAAAGTTTGTTGATGAAAAGACCCCAACCATGCTACTCAAAGAATTGGGTAACCTTAAGATGGAGAGAAAAGAGAAAGTGATAGATTTCAATCAAAGGTTTATGCTTATCTCGAACAAGTTTGGAGTATACACCAAACCTCATGACTCCATCACTGTCGACTATTACACATCCGCACTACCAACCACCATTGCGCAGTTCGTCAAGCGAGCTTCGAAGCCAACACTGTTAGAAAGATGTAAAGAGGCTATTGCTGTTGAGGAGGACTTGTGTGCCATTAGAGTTATCAAGGATGACGAATCAACAAAAGAATCCAAGGATACAAGCAGAAAGCCCCAAGCAATGACTAGCAAGTGAAGAGACAATGAAGCAACTGATATTGAGACCCTCACTCGCCTTGTCAAGAACTTGATCATTGAAATGTCCGAACCCAAGAAATGGAAGATGGACACATTCACGAACAGTTATCTACCCAGACAGAGATAGGAAAGAAGTTCATTAACCGACTCATCAAGCAACAACCGGTTTGGATCCAGATTTGTGCAAAAGCCTATGTTCCAACTCGATCAATGTGCTGATACTAAGTACTATTCCTTCCATGAATAATTTCATCCCGAGAACTCTTGTTCAGATTGGAAGCGAGTTGTTACCTCTATCTATATTCATACACTTGATGTGGATGGCGATGTACAGGAGCAACCGGAAGACACTGATGATAATGAAGAAGTTGCACTTGATGAATCACCAAGTTCTAGGCATGTGGTGAATGAACACTAGGCTCGCAAGTAGTCTCAAAGACGAACACTGAGAAGAAACCCCACAAGAAAAATGATCGGTACAATATTAGGAGTAAATCGGCTCCCCCAACACTTGAGGAGATGCAAGAGAAAGTGAGACAACTGATAAAGAATGATGATCCACCAGCTGCCTCAAAGCAACAAACACAAAGCAAGTTCGAAAATATAGCAGTGGATAAGAACACATCTATGAGAAACAAGTTTCAGAACAGTTCGCTAGACAACACGAGCATCCATTCCACCCCAGACACCTCGGTGAGTCTAACACCTATGGATTACAACATAGTCAATGACATGAAGAAAAATCGAGTGAACATCAGTTTGTTCGAGTTAGCCAAAGTCAAAAGTGAGTGAGATATCCTGCTACGTGCATTAGGACAAACAGAAATAGACAACACGACCTCTACTAGCAAGGGAGCATGCACACCTCTCGGATCACTATCCATTGTGCTTAATACAATCCGGATAGAAGAAGCAAACTCAGGTTTCCCCCCATACCTGTTTTCATTCGAAGTTTTCAACTAGAATGTCCACAACTGTCTGGTTGATTCTGGCTAACAGCCAATGTCATGTCGCTCTCCATTGCTAAGAAGATCAATGCACAATGGAGCGAAACATCTGCGAGAATCATCCAACTTGATAGAACATCGGTACCAACCATTGGTGAACTATGAGATGTGATCATATGACTATCGCATGATAGTTGAGTCCACCAGAGCATCAACATAATTGTTGTGGACATACCAGAAGCATATGGTCTTCTGCTTAGTAGAGACTCATCCAACAAGCTAGATGGTTACTTTACTACAGACTGGTCTGACTTGTGGTTTCCGTACAGGGGAAAATGCAAACAAATCCGGGTTATCTGAGAGGTATATGAAACACAATGTCACTCCTCTTGACAATGAGAACGAACCATTGGACTTCGTAGAACTCATGTTCGACAACCGCTTCCTGGAAAAGACATTGGAGTGTTATCTTATGCGACCAACCCCAAACCCATCAGACAAGTAGTTGGGACTCCTTCCTCGCCCAACTGATGATAATGAAAATTGTACAGTTTCTTTTTCTGTTAGTACTAGTAGTGGCAAAAATGGTAGTAACAACAATACCAACATGCCAAATGATCCATGTACAGACAAGTTGAGGACCATGAGTCTTGATAAATCAGGAACACATGATGACTCAGGGACCAAGTGCATCTCAGTCATTCAAAACAATGAACAATGCATGATTTCAAGCTGTTTGAAGTTCAGAGTCACAAATGAGGATGCTGAAGCACTCACGCTGAACACAAGGAGGGCCAACACTATGAATGAACATAGCAACTTGGGAATCCACCATGATTCGAAGACAACTAATCTTAGTACAAGTTTCGTACTACAACAACGACCAATCGTTGACCACTTCATCGAATAGTACCAAGAGTAGATGATTACCCAAGTACCCACTACATTCAAGCAATCCAACATGAGATTCTAGGTAAAGGAAAAGACAAGCCATTAAAGTAAAGAATGGGTAACACATATATGTTGTTTTCACTCCTTTCATCGAATAAATTGACTAATATTTTAAGTGGTTGGATTACTTGCAAAGTTTGTCATCGCACTTGGTGTTCTGATTTAAATCATGCACATAAGAAATCTGGGAAGATCCGCTCACGCATTGACTTTAGAAACTTGAACCCTTCCCAAAGTAAAAACAACTACCTCGTGCTATCATCCGAGCCCATGTTGCATGCGGTACCTGAAATAGTGGTGTTGTCTTCACTTGAAGGTCTTTTGGAATGTCACTAGGTTCTAGTAACGGAGCCTGGTGGACCGGCATTGGTCCATGAGAAACTTGTCTCACACACCTATGATTTGTAATCACTTGATGGGAGGATTGATAATATTCCTGTCAAAGGCCAAGTACTCAAACATTAGTTTAGTAGGTGGTGCCACGCCCGTGTCTTTTACATAGTCTTCTCGTCGCTTGTTGTTTCATTTGTTTTTTTGTGCTTATTATCTTTGTTTTTCTTTGTTTGATTCTACTTACTTTTTTTTTACATGCATTTTTGTTTGTTCGATATATTACTATTTTTGTTTCCGGAAATAAGTGCTGCCAACTACTACATTTTTTCTTTTGAATAGAGTATGTGGATGAAATTTGAAGAGACTTGTGACACTGCAACACTTGGCTAGTCTTGTGCCCATTTTATTTGTGCTTGGTTACAGCCTTCGGTCGATGAAGTCATGACGGAAAATAAAAACCTTCTCTAAGGGAAGCTTTGGTCAAACCGTGAACCTGTGTCCACACTGGGAAGGCCCATGCCTGTACTCAGACTTCTGCTATGTGTGTTGAAGCTAACCCAATTAGTAGAAATGGAGAAGGGGAAAACTCTAAATGAGAAAATGTATGTCAGAGGTCTTACATGATTCTCTAAAGGAAAAGCCTCTTCTACTCTCAATAATTCAGAATCCCTCTTTCACCCCAAAAATAAATAAGTTCCTATGCACAGTTCTCTTAAAAAATACAAAGGTGAAAGAAGAGAAAGGCTTCCTACACAAAGAGGTGAAGCATGCAACTCCACTAGGGTACTGAATAGGCTTGTTGGTAGTGGAGCAATGTGTGTGTTCCTTCATGACTCTACCGGGGTACTATCCAGGCCATCAGGTACTGGAGAAACACCAGAGATGAAAACTTATACTCTGAAAATCTTCAACTCATGAGCTAAACTACCCTTCCCAGATTCGAAACATTGAGATCTAAGCTGAACTTTTTATTGTGGTTGACTGAGTTGGCAAAGGGTGAACCATGTATGTCCATGGGGTAAGTGGGGAAACTGAAGTAACCTGCTCAATGATTCAATACTCCTCGAAGGACCAAGGCCATGTGCTAGCAGTGAACCGAAATAGAGAAGCTGGAGTTCTACCAGATTGTCACCAAGTGTTGTAGCAGCTACAACCACCCTCCAAAATTTTGGCCTGCGCCAATTTCAGAGCCTCCCTTGAAGAGTTTTGCTTGATGATTGCACACACTTGATTTCACTCCGTGAGCTCATGTGGGTCTTTACATTTGCCTTGCTTGTATATTGCATTCAAGTCTTTGCATGTTGATGTGCGACCATGTTCTAATTATGCTCAAAGTCTTTACATCGTATGTGATTGTTGTGTTCGCCATGAAAGAATCTGTTGCACTCACACATAGAGTCACATTCACTATCGCACAAGCATCATCTCGATCATGAACGATCAATCATGAGTGTTATGCTTGTCTCTCGCACCCCCGATCAACCATGCTGAACATGTGTTTCTAGATGGTTTGGTTGTTTCATCGTCAAGTCATGCGAGTGTGTTTTCATATGATCACCTATGCATATTTTGACTATTCACACACTTATTCATTTTTTTTGAAGTTTTGACGACCAGAATCTTCACTGATATCCATACCATCACCCTAATTTCTACTTGATGGACTGTCAACTAGAACAGTGTAGAAACACCAAGCTAATTCTTTCAAAGTACGCTGCCCATAAGCAGCTCAAGTAACACTCATGCTGGCCACCTGGATAGCTGACCGGCTTTTCATCTCAGAAATTGTGCAGTGCTCATGAGCAGGTCTCCTGCTAGCCATAAGTCAGGTCAGCTTAGAAATTGCGTAGAGATGATCAGCAGGCTGACCTCTCAGCCTTAGTGCATTTTTTCTAGCCAGCAGCAAACTACTTGCTCCCTCCAGGAATTATGCAGTTTTTTCTGCCAATGACTAAGCAGCCAACGAGAAGTTCCCTTTGGGAACTGCGTAGTTCTAGTTGCCAGTGACCCCAGTAGCCAACTATTATTTCCCTCTGGGAATTGTGCAGATTTGGTTTCCAGTGACCCTAGTAGCCAACTAGTAGTTCCCTCTGGGAATTGCATAGATCTAGCTACCAATGACCCCAACAATCAAGTGGTAGTTCCCTCTGGGAATTGCGCAGAACTGGCTAGCAGTGACCCCAACAGCTAAATGGTAGTTCCCTATGGGAATTGCACAGATATGGCTGCCAGCGACCCCAATAGCCAACTGGTAGTTCCCTCTGGGAATTGCATAGATCTGGCTGCCAGTGTCCCGGGTAGTTCCCGAGAAAAATTGCGCAATCCCTCTTTGCTAACCCCTCATGCAGCCCGACCCTTTCCTCTGGAAATTTCTACAAATTTAGCTGTCTAGCCCCTGCTAACCGTTTGTTCTAGAAAATGCACAGAGCATGCTTTCCTTGCCTTCTAGAATCCCAAACTGTCCCTCCCAAAATTTGTGCAATGTTTCCTACTAGCCTAGCTAAACCTTGCAGTCAGTCACTATTGACTCAAATTGTTTGTCTCCATCCTTCAGTGAACCTTGCGCAGTTTTCATCAGCAGTTTCCTGGAGCCATCATCTTGCATCACAACCCTGATGCCTCTCTCGGTCACCCGCATCCGAATGATCATGTGTCATGGTAGGCTAGGAGGTTTTGGATATGATGTCATCTCGTCACAAGTGACTGCAGGTACAAGTACACCAACAAACATGTTAAGACCATGAATGAGATGAACGAAGGGAGCACATGCAAATGGAAAGGTTTACCAACAGACGAATGAATGAAGCATGCGAAGTAGATGAACGAACGAAGCATGTGAAGCAGATCAATGAGATGAACATGCACCTTTGCAAACAAGTGAACCTATCAAGCCTTCCAACATGAAAGCAAGGAACAACATGCTAGAGCTTCATCAAGTGAACCAAGGACCATCGAAGACTTTGCGCACTTCACCATGCAAAGGTAAGCTATGATACACCATGAAGACATCCATCACTCAACAACACTGTAGCTCAACATGCACTCCAGTAGCAGCACTAATGTATTAGCATTGTCATGTCAAGTCATGTCGAGTCAAGTCAAAGTCATGTTTCCCACATCTCCACTATGTGCTTGTTGTCAATCAATTTGATGTAACGTGGAAGTCTAAGAGACCCACTTGTTGAACATAGAGTCATGTAAGTCAGAAAGTAATGGAATTCGATTGGTCATGAGGGTAGTTGAATAACCACAAGGGTCAGTTTCACCCTTGGCTATAAATACCCCCCTCATTTGTACATGAAAGAACTTTTCACCTCAGCTCCTCCCACATAGCCAAGAGAGTCTTTAATCTTTTCTTTGAGGAATAAGTAGTGGCTCCAATGCCTCGTTGACGGGGTTAGTGATGTATGGTGTAACCATGTGTCTTAGAACTTTCGCTTAATTCAGAAGCCTGTTAACAGGCCAACACGTTTTCATACATGTATTGTATTTGTTGTAGGACTAATCTTTAATAGTTGTAATGCATGTTTCTTTAACCATGCTTTCTACATCTGAACTGATTCATTTGTTGTAATGCATAATCTATTAATGGAAATGTGTTGTTAGTGTTGTCTCATCCGTGTCAACTGCATTGCCGGACATCAGAAAAACCTTTCACATGAACCTTGCTGCAACAACCGTTGCACTTGTCTCAGACTGATTCGTGAGCGTTGTACGTGTTATCTTACATTGCATGTTGTGACAATAGCATTCGAGTGGACTAATTTGCTTGAATCTGTGCATGCCATTTTGTGTTGTGTGTTCCTAGCCGAGTTGGGACTGATCTCTTTCAACCTGGAACTCACCTTCACTCTCTTCCCCTCACAGTGAAAGAACCATTAACACAAGTACACTTACACTCACTAGGCACACGAACCTCACTTATCGAAGACAAAGCGAACCACTCTCCTATGTTGACAAGCAAGAGTTGAGGAAAATCCTTAAGAAAATGGAAACTGGGCCATCATACCAGATGAGACTCCCACACCAAACGGTGTGAGGTCTAGTTGGGACTTCATACCAGAGTGATCCCTTGAATGTTGGTGGGTCCAACACCATCAACAGGGTCGAACCAATGCACCGGTTGCAATGAAAGAAAGATTTCGCTTTAGCAAGATGTCACCATGAGGTACATGTACACCATCATGGACGACCAAGCTTGGCATCATCACACTAGCTTCACCATCACAATCATGTCAAAGAGTTGGTCTCACCACAACGGACCAAGTGTCAGTGATATCTTGCAAGGCTTGCACAATCCATGTTGTCTCACATGAGTACATGTGCATTGTAACGTTGAGTCATGTCAAGTGTAAGTCAAGTGTCAATAGTTGGATGCAACAATCATAGAGTAGGTGACGAGTCATGTGGGTAGTTGAACTGTCACAAAGGGGAATTTCAAGGGTCACCCCACCCTTTTATATAAATAGTCCCTCATAACTCATTGTAGAGGCTTTGGTCAGCCAAGCTTCTAGTAAGACTATCTTGAAGAAGGCTTGGATAGTATTGTAACATGCCTTGGCTTCTCCACTGCACGGAGCTAGTACATCTCTTTGGAGGAGCAGGTAGATGTGGCTGTATTGTTCCATTGTTGGGGTTAGTAGGTTTACATGGATGTATTATTGTTATAGACATTTTTGGGAACTGAAACCCCAATCATAAATGTCCATAAACTGAGGGCTCCTAAGTCCCTAAAAGTGTTGCTTCACTACCTAAAGGAACAAGGTCAGCTGATTATGTCATCTCCCAGAAGTTCTCCACTAAAAACTGCTCAGAGTTGGTCAAAACTGGACCATACTGAATGCCCAGTGCAGAGGGTGTGATGCATCTCACCTAATACACACGGGAGGTGCGATGCATACTGAAAAGTCCTTCTATAGGGTGCAATGGACGAGAATAGAAAAGTGGTGGAGACAGTTTTCTAAGTGGATGATCAAGGAATCTTCTAGAAACTTCTCATATGACACTTGCCTCTCAGAATTCGCCCAAGGATGAGTAAGAGATAATTGAAATCTCCAAGTGGAACCAAGAACTATCAAAGAGAGGACACTAATAAAAAACCCAGAGCTGAATCAAACCTTTGCAAATATCTATATATGGATCTCTCATCCCAGAGATCTAGAGGTTGGAGGCTGGAATCTTATATCTTGTAGAGAAGTGCTGTTGGTTTTCTGGTGAAACTTCATAGTGTTGGGTGGTCTAAGCTTTACTTGAGGTGAAGAAGGGATTTCTTGCTAGAGGATGATGTTGGGTCAGAACAATTGGTTGTAATCCTCTTGCTATTCTTGATATTAATAAAGTTATTCAAGTTTTCTTCCATATTCTTGTATGTTTGATTATATATGCATTGGTGTGGTTAATACATATATGGTCTTGTGTTATTTATGAAAATAGATCTCTATTCTTCGATAGTATTATGTTGCTTTGATTCCACAGGTGCTCTTTGAAGCTGGGTAGACGAAGAATAAGCGGCAAAGATCTATCAGGAAGGAGAAAAATAAAGTAAGGAACCAAGTGCAAGACTAAGGTTGGTGTCCTTTGTTCCACTCTTATCTATTTTCATAAAGGAAAACGAAAGTAGCCTTTACTTTTTTGTTTCTAAGATAGCTACTAGTCTTAGTGGGAATAGAAGCTCCGAGTGGACACTATTCCCGGTAACAAAATGGCGACTCCGCTGGGGAGCGAATAGATTGTTTGTTAGTCTATCTTTGTTTGTTTTATAAACTTACAGACGGAGCCTGAAGTCAAGCCAACTAGCCTTCGAACTGCATTTGTTATACAAATGCAAAGTAGATCAATGTTGCTTCAGTCTATCTCCAGGTTTTGTTTATAAATTGAACAATCGATCTGCAAACGTTATAATTTCCCTAAGTGGCGGCTCTAGTAACCTCCTTAGATCAACCCCTGTGATTTACATTTACTGAACATCACTTACTCGGCCTACATCCCTGAGCTGAATTTCAAATTGTGAGCAAAAACTGGTTAAAAGTCTCGCAATGGTACCATCGTACCCTCCCTTCAAGGCAGTTTGTATGCATCGCACTTCCCGTGTGCAGTAGGTGTGCTGCATACTAGATTCCCTATGTGACAGGTGTGATGGTCAGGGAAGGTTAACTTTACCTTCAGACTTTGGTTTTTTCTTCATTATTTTCAGTTATATTCAGGAGTTTTGCTATCTGTGGTCAGTATATCTCCATGAAAACCCCCTTCTCTTCCATCATTCCGCCTCTATGGTGCAAAGAACTGTAAGTGTTTTTATGTATTGTGCCCCATTTTCAGTTCTCTTTTGCAAAGAAGTAGCATAGTTGAACTGTCGTTTTTAATCTGAAAGTGTCGTAAGTGTCGTTTTCAGTTATAGAAGAGAATACCATTGTTCTTGATAGTCGATTGTACTGTTACTCTTGTATATGATTTGAATTAGTAGTTTTTAAAGTGTCAAAAACAATTTCATTTCGAAATCGCAAAGTGTTGGCCTTATCTTCACTTCTTTTTGAAAAGAAATTTGTTAAGTATAGTCGCTTTGAAAATAATTCAGATTTGCATTTAGCATTCTTCTTGTCATTTATACATTAAGAAGGCTGAAAAAAAATACATGCATGTGCATTTGCATTTAGACTGCTTGGTTTGATTTAAGACAGTGCATTTAGTGTGTGCTCTGCGCTCTTTGTTGAAAGACTATCAATTTTCTTTCCTTAGTAGCTAGGATTTTCATTGCCAAAAGAAGATTAAACAGTTGTTTATCATCTTAGACTGCATTTTAGGAATTGTATACACATCACGTGGTGAACCTGAAAGGCAAATTTTTAAACAAGATCAACTATAAAATAAATTTAATGAATCTAAAAACGCTTTGGAACCTAACACACAACATCTAGAAGTCTAGGCTAGAGACTTATTCTAGCATTGTAAAACCTGGTAACTGTTGTTTTCATTGTTGGTTGGGTGATTCCTCCACTCTGAGATTAAAAGTGCCAGTACGGACTTGTGCTCCCACGTACCGTCGAGTATATTTTGGGAGACCACAATAGGCTATATCCTTTATCCTTAGGAAGCTATGTCTGCCGCCCTATCGATCGCAATGCACTGAACACAACATTCGGGAAGATTGACTACCGTACCGTAAAAAGTATTCTGCAGTTTTTCAATTGGTTTGGTAATCCCTTTGCCTAGATTTCCAAAGAAGTCTCTTTCGTTCCTTTTCAGATTCCTTAGAGGAAAAGGTCCATCTGAGCACTTGTCACTTCATGCTCATTAAAAATCGAAGGAAACTAGAATCATCTTTTGTTTTTTATCGACTCTTAAAAATTGAAAAAGCAAGTTGTCTCAAAGCGTCTAAAATTTATTTTAATCAGAATAACGTCACCGTTCCCTCATTTGTCTTAGAAATTAGTCTCCCTTCATCGCAAGTTCCTGTAGAATTGCTTGGAAATCTTTTGGATAGACTAAATATGTTTGAACAACGGTCGACATCCAGGACTGTGTCATCTAATGCGGCAGCAACAGAACCTCCTACTGCTACTCCAATAATGTTCGCTGGTGTACCATCTATCCCGGCAAGTTATCAACAACAAGACGGAGTCCAATCAGGGACTGTTTCGACGACACGATTAGTTCCTATTTCTTCATCCAGATTCTCATCTGGTATTTCTAATGTTGAAACTCAACAAATTGATCCAATGTGTCTTCAAAGTCCAATCTACCCTTTAAGTACTAGATTGCCACCATATGGGGCGTAGTATGCCTTTTCATTGTTCCCTCCTGGAGAAAAACCATATGGGAGTTTACAACAAAGTTCAGGTCAAACTGGAATTACATCCAGTGGTTGGGTACCAATACTGCCTCAGCAACCAAGGGTTGTATATTCAATGCAACCAATCCACCCTGTGTCAAATATTCCCACTATACCTACTATGGTGACTACATCGCAAGTACAAGCGCTACCTGTTGTATGTCAACCCCAAGTTTCTCAAGCTGCAATACAACAATCTCTTGTCTCGGTGATTCAATCACAACCTCAGGTTAGTGCCTCCTTATCTGGAGTGACTCAGGCTCAAACAGGTACTATGACTCCTCATCTTGGTCAATCATCTAGTATTGGACAACAGCAAATGGTCCAACAACCATGGCTGGTTCAATATCAACAACCACAATTCCAACAATCATATCAAGGACCTAAGCAACAAGTATTTGTAAGTAATGGGTAACCGCATTTCCAAAGCAGTTATAAACAAACATACTATAATGGTTATGCCCATCAACCTTATCAAAGTTACCAGCATCAAATACATTATGCTGGTATGCAAAGACCCACTGCTCAGGCAATTCCATCTTATCCTGGGTATTCTTTGACTAACCTGAATCAACAGTTGACCTTTGTAGCAACTCTAGAATTACCAGATCTAAACCGGCTGACGAATGACCCAATTGCTTATGCCCCTTGGTGGCCGGTGATTCCTCATAAAATTCCGTCAAATATTCCTAAATTTAATGGAAATTCGGCTGAAGACCCGCCGAATCATGTGATGACCTTTCATCTGTGGTGTTCATCAAACACTCTCAAAGATGATTCGATTAGGCTTCACCTTTTTCAGCGAACGTTAACTAGTCTGGCAGCAAAATGGTATATCAAATTGCCTAGAGCTTCGTTTGATAACTTCAGTACCCTAGCCACAACCTTTTTAACCCATTTTCAGTTACCCATAAGGTACGAAACAGGAACTGAGCTACTTACCAATTTAAAACAAACGACGACCACTCACATATCCGATCATATTCATGAGTGGCGACGTCATCATAGAATGGTAAAAACATATGTTCCTGGTCAGCTGTTGGCTGAATGGTTTATTAAGTCTTTAAGTATGGGGGTTTATTAAGTCATTGTTACCTTCTATTACAGAAGATGTGGCAAAGGGAGGAGTCGTCACTGAAGAGCAAGTTATTGCTTGTGCACAATCCCTAGACTTGATCTATACTCAGTCTGGCACGCTCTACGATAAAATCCCTGATGCTCCTAGACCAAATTTTTCCGTTTCTCCCTCTCCTAAATCAAACAAAGACTCTCATGCCGGCAATGGCGTGATAGGTACGACTAGCACGAAAACCATAAAGGCTACATCAAAGAAAGCCCATACTGTTTCTAGTAAAAATGCAAATGACAAACTTCTTGCCTCGGAGGTTAATGCCGTGTCGACTGACAAAGGCAAAGAACCAAAGCAACCAAGAGGCAAGAAGAAAAAGAAAGGGAAAAAGAAGAAACAAGAGGAGTCATCTCTTAAAAAATCTTCTGCAAACCCTTTTGGGCAAAGGAAACCTCCTTCAGGGTGTCAGATTTGTGATGAGGATCATCGGACAAGAGATTGTCTATATAAAGCTGAGCTTAGAAAATTCTTCAAGAATTCAAAAACCTCAGCGGTATTGACTGATCCGTTTCCGAACTTAGGAACAAATCTGGTTGCTAGCGACAATGCTTCCCCATCTCGAGTGCTTACGTTGTCCATTTCGAAACAACAAAATGATGCTTTGATATCGACAAGGAATAAAGATTATGGAAATCCACAGATGTCGAAAAACAAGGCTACAGATCAACCTAGTAGTTCGACAACAACTTCGACCGAAGTTGTGCCACCCATCATTCCTGAGCTAACGATAAAGCCGCCAAAGGGAGTAGCACACAAATTGACATTTAATCCTCGTACTAGAGCAGCACAACATTATAATATAGTGGAGGATCTGGCCCAATCGTTGTCCGCTATGTCGACACTTGAGGTATTGCAAAATTGACCCTCCCAAAAGAAGGCTTTATTATCAGCGATAGGTGGGATTGACCTAGCATATTGCAATCTTCTGGCCTTTGATCACAAAGGATATGACCCTCAGTTACCAGCTCAACTAGCTTTCCTTATTCAAGTGAAAGCCCTCAACAAAACTGTTCGTCGAACAATTATTGATGAGGAGGCATCTACATGTATTATGTCAATGAGTTGTTGGAAATATTTAGGCTCACCACCCTTGTCGCGATTGTCAACGTTAAAAGCATTTGATGGGCAAACATACACTCCATATGGGATTTTAAGTAACTTGCAAGTTGAACTGGGGGGCAAAACAGTAGAAATTGATGTTGAAGTTATCGATGAAAACCTCGATTACAACATCCTACTAGGAAGGCCCTGGATATATGCTATGGCTGCCGTTGTGTCGACGTACTTCAGAAAGATTGCATTTCCCTTCCAAGGAGGAATCACAATCGTCGACCAACAAACATTTCTCCCCAACAGTTCACAAGTTATGGGAAGCATTTCGATGATCCACGGAAGCTCTCAGTTGCTTCAAAATATCGGAGTAGGCCTCCTAAAAGACACCTCCTTAATGGGGAATTTTGCCCTTCCGCCTCCGAGTAAGCTGGTAGAAGTGGCCACAGTGGAAACCTGTCCCATGAGATCTTCTACACCAACAAAAATGAAGAAGAACTCAAAACATTTTGATAGTGTGGATCATCGCGAGGCATTGCCTCCAAGCCCTACCATAGCTACATCATCTGATGATCAATTTAGCGATGTTGTACATTATGTACTGGGGGCATTGGAACCATATCTTTCCTTCATAACCCCTTGTGAGTTGTGATCAAAGGTCTCCATGAGGATAGTTCTTTTACTGTGTCAACCTCATTAAAAAATGAAACAACTCCCTTTCCAAATTGAGTCTTTCAAAGATAAACCTTCATTCCAACCACCGAGTTGAATGAAATGAAGCTTGGGGGGCATGCACCTCAATTTGCGTTATTATGCTGGGGGCATGCAAACTTATCACGAGCATTGTTATCGCAGGGTTCAAGCTCGTTAAAAAATAAACCTGCCATGAGCAGTTTTTTATGTGGAGTTCAAGCTCGTTAAAAATTAAACCTAAGCAATGAGCAAATGTTTCCCCAAGAGTTTAAGCTCATTAAAAAATGAACCAATCTTCGGTAAATAACCATTGTGAATGCATTATCATCAGCTTTTGAGCCTTGGTCATGTTCTCATCATCACCTCCACTCTGTTTTGGCCGATCATATGACTCCATTTGATTTTTTACCCTTTTTGAGGAAAATTTGTGACAAGTGATTCTGTTAGCCATCCTTGTGACACCGGCCATGATTGGAAAATTCCAAACCTTACCTGGAATCAACTGCTACCCGAACTTATCACTCATTCCTCAAAAGACGAGTCTCCTTTAAGCTCTTTTCAACTGACTCATAAAATATGAAAAGATTGCCGAGAGATTAGCCTCTCCAGCTTGTTAAAGTCATCAGAAGTGCTATCCCTCCTCTAGATTTTAATCTTTTTGGACTTGAGGGATTATTACACAAAAAGATTGAGCGCTTGTCTTATTCAGCTCGTTAAAGCTATCAAAAATTCATCCCTTTCGTATTATTTTGCGCTTTTTTAGACTTAAGGGATTATATGAAGAAAAAGAATCATTGGAGTTTCCTTTTCGTCTCTTTTTCAGACTCTATAAAAATTAAAAAGGACGGAGTTATCATTATCGTTAAACTCGTTAAAACCAATAGTGACAAACTTGTCCAAATTGACAAGAACGAGTTTCACTGTCGCTAGGCTCGTTAAAACATAGCGACGGGTTCGCCTGAAGGGAAGATTATAGAACAAGCATATGTTATCCTCCTCAAGATTGACAAAAATAAATAGGTACTGGTCAGTAATGACTGGGGAAAATTGGGAAGAAAACTTGAAAAAACTTTATTGGTAGCAAGTCGCTCTTGAACATGACACTTTCACTCCGTTCGAGTTGGGTTGGGTTGTTTTGTTCCATTCACTGGTCATATCACCATTGGTCCGTCACACCATCCATCTTTGGGGTTAATGCTACCAATCCATCGTCAGTGTCACTGGTATGTTCAAGAGAAGTCACTCAAAGAATTCACCTGTGTCTCACCCGCTGCAATACATTCACACTCCATTCTTTCATGACCGCCACCCTGAACCCTGTATCATCAGATCGTTTTCACCTCCAAAATCATTTGCTTCGTTCCGTGTTGTAGATGTGGGATTCATTAAGGCCCTCCTACGACGGGTCACTTCTCGTCGACATCAGCTCATTATCCAAGAAGTTGACCTAGGAACAACCCTTTCAGTACTTTGAAGCTTTCATGCCTCAATGACAAGTTCTCACTTTCGGCGACAGGTTTACATTAATGGGCTTCGACTGAGATATTTTGTGTGGTGTTCGATGCCAAGTCCTTTTTCACACCACGCGCATTGTACTGTAGTACCTTGAGGGTCATTGTCATTATTGGTGATTCCTCTCGCGCCTATTAACAACTTACATTATTGGATGGTAATCAGGTGATGTCTTTCCATGTTCGACTCCAGAACATTTTTTCACATGGATCGACTTGTACTCCGAGTGAAGATTGAATGAGTTTTGAAGAGCCCAAATCTAGTTTCATCCATCCAGGCTGCGATATATTCAGGAATATAAAGACATCAAATGTACATCATTGCCAAATAGATGATCATCCAAATCAAAGGATGATGAGTCTGAATCATCAGTCTGCTACACAGACGATTGTCTGTCCTATGTGCATGAAAATGAATTTATAAAGCTAAGCATGGGAATTCCCGCCTCAGCTAGATCATGAAAAATATTATGAAGATAATGTATTGTATTGTATCTTATTACAGGTCACCTCCCAGCTCGAAAAACTTCGGATCCTCATGATAAAGCATTTCACCCGACATCAAAAGATTAACGACCTCATGCTTTAGGGGGCAGCTGTTATAGACATTTATGGGAACTGCAACCCCAATCATAAATGTCCATAAACTGAGGGCTCCTAAGTCCCTAAAAGTGTTGCTTCACTACCTAAAGGAACAAGGTCAGCTGATTACATCATCTCCCAGAGGTTCTCCAGTAAAAACTGCTCAGAGCTAGTCAAAACTGGACCATACTGAATGCCCAGTGCAGAGGGTGCGATGCATCTCACCTAATACATGTTAAATAGTCATTAAGTTAAGTGAAAATGCATGTATACAAGACATTCCCAGTCATGAAAGGATGCCTGCTTAGGTATATATATGCAGGCCCTCATTGTAACATTCATCACTTATACATTTTTTATATATTAATAAATTATTATTTACAAATA
This sequence comes from Pinus taeda, assembly GCA_000404065.3. Taxonomy (NCBI): domain Eukaryota; kingdom Viridiplantae; phylum Streptophyta; class Pinopsida; order Pinales; family Pinaceae; genus Pinus; species Pinus taeda. Next base: position 144,292 of record APFE031651271.1, read on the forward strand.
CCTTTTGTGTATTTATAAAGGTGATGGGGGAAAACTTAATAGACACATCAGAGATATACAATAAAATACTTCTTTAAAGGAAAAACCTATTCTGCTCTCAATAAGTCGGGATCCCTCTTCCACCTCTGAAATGAATAAGTGTTATGCACAAATATGAAAAATGAAAAAAAAATGAAAAAGTGAAAAGTTTCGAAAAAATGAAAAATGAATAAGGTGAAAGAAGAGAAAGGCTTCCTGCGTAGAGAGGTGATGCAAGTAACTCCACCGAGGCACTGACCAGGCTCGCTGGCAGCGAAGGATGCTCGTGTTCCTACGTGACTCCGTCGGGGTATTGTCTAGGCCTGTTGGCAGCGGAGCAACACCAGAGATGAAACTAAGACTCTAACAACTATAATGCTTGTGCACCAATATAACCCTTAGCCCCAATTGAAACAATTGTGTTTCCTTGTCTTGGAATGTGTGTCATTCAACCAAGAGCTTGACACATTCTACATCTTACAATAAATCAAGTGTGGAAAATAAGACGAATTGAGAACTGAACAATACTTCTGGAGGTGTTATACTTGCTTTTCATGAACAAGGTCCATTCAGAGAGTTGGAGTTCTACCAATGTCTCACCAAGTGTTGTAGCGGCTACAACCACCCTCCAAAATTTTTCCCTAGCTTCGTTTTGGAGCCTTCCTACCAACCATCCTCAGCAGCATGTCTTGCCTTGTCAAGTACACAACCTTTAGTGATTTTATAGAAAACTACCAGCCTGTGCATTAGAGCTTGTTGTATCCCTCTCACAGGTTGTTTCTTTGGACTTGGTCTAGCTGCTGGCTAAGTAGCTCCCTTAAGAAATTTCGCAATTTAGGAGGGGAACCAGCCTTCCCTCTAGAAATTGTGCAATTCTGTCTATCAGCCTACTAGGATCCAGAATTTCTCAAATATGCCTATCACCCTTCACTGGAAAAATTGTGCAATTCCTCTTGGCAGGATTGCTCAGCCCAGGAATTGTGCAATTTTGGGCAGCAATCAATTGCTCAGCCCATAAATTGTGCAATCCTTTTGGGCAGTCATCCTAGCTCCCTCCCAAAAATGCTCAAATTTTCCCCTCATCTGAGTTGGTTGTAGCATGTGCCATTGAGTTGACTGGTTCCACCCGAGACCGAGAAAACTTGACTTGCATGCATGGGATGATTTTTCTCGGAATAGAAAAAGCAACATGCAAAAAGCATCCCTAGATTTTAGGGGGCTATTTTTAGCAGTTGGAGGTTACATCCAAAGATCATTTTAGAATCTTTCCTCCAAGTGTCGATTTTTCCTAGATTTGTGGCATGCGCGTCATGAGCCTCAAACTTATTTATTCGATGCATTAGAGCTCATTTCTTCACATATATCTTGGAGCTCTGACATTCCGCAACACATCCAGAAGTCTTCGACACCTCCATCTCATCTATTCACGGGCAATTCCTCTTAACTTTTCTTTTCCCGCATTTCTGTCGCTTTTTGTGCCTTCAGTTGTGTAAGTGTTATTTGTTTGATTTTTGTGAATGTTTATTGTTGTTTACATGCATACTAGCTTGTACTAGCAACCTTTCAGTTTTCGTTAGCATCTCACTATTGTCGCATGCATGAAACTGTTTTGCACGAATGGTCATCGATTCAGTGACTCGGTTCACCCACATGCATGTTGTTCTATTTTTTGAATATTTCATTAACTATTTGAATTCATTATTCACATTTTCTTTTAGTTTCCCGTCGGCTGGTCTGGGCAGCCTTAGCCTAGACTCTGCCTCACCAAGGCAACATTGCGCAATCCTAAGAGGGAAGGCTTTGTCTTCCTCTCAGAAAATGCACATTTATTCCCAGTGATTGTCCTCAGTCTTCCATTGCGCAATTATGAGGGAAAATTACTCCTAGCCTAGAAAATTGTGCAATGTAGTCACTGGGCCTGCAACCATTTCCAGCTGAAATTGCGCATTGTGCAATTCTAGTAGCCAGCAGACCAGCCTGGATTGCACATTGTGCAATTCCAGCAGCCAGCTAGCCTCCCCAGATAGTCCAAACTGCATTTTGCATAGTTCTGATAGCCAGTCTCCCAACCTCCCAAGAGAAATTACACAATCCTTGCCATTCAATCCTCAAGTATGTTTCATGTTGTTCCATAAGTTTTCTTTGGTTTTCGCTAACATATTTCTTTCCATGCATGTCACTTTGTCTCCAGATCTAGTAGGTGTTCATCCACCTTTTAGTACCTTAGGATCAATTTCCTCCAAGAGAGAAAGACCAAAGGACACTGATGGAAGTGCAACTAGAGAAGCAATTGAGCGAGTGTCTACAAGTCTGCTGACTTATGAAGACACCAAAATGACTGTGGACAAGGACATCAAGCTAAAATGGAAAAAGGTCAATGATGCATTTGTAGTCACATTTGGGGAAGACTTCAAAGACTGCCAAGTCTACATAAACATCCACAAGTCTGGCTTGTACCAGATTGCATGCAGGTATCCCATGCTCCCATGTGTGGACATGATACATTGGATCATCTCGCACACTGATCCTGAGACGATGACATTGAGCAGTGTCGGCGGAAGGAAAATTTATACCTTCAGGGAACAGGATTATAATGAGATGTATCATATGTCAAAGCCCGTGATCACCATGGAGACTCCCTTGAGCATACCTAGTAGCAATTCCAAATCCAGAGATATCTTGAAGAATTGGGTGAAGGAGCCGGCTAAATTCAGGATGACACCCAACCAAGTATACAAGATGAAGATATTGCAAAAGGAGTATCAATACTTGGTCATATTTTCATGTCGTTTGTATGGCCAAGAAAGCATGGAAACCTTCCCACAGAGTTGGGTGATCGCATTGGACCAATTGGCTAGAGAAGACAAAGCATGCAACTAGTCTGACATGTTGGCTCATCAGCTGAAGGAACATGTAACAAAATAGCCAACCAAAGGTATGCAAGTAGAAATATACATGTTTACCTACATCTTGGATGCAATATGTGCTAGTCAGGAGTTCCTGGGCTTGAAGTGGGCATGGACATCGGCGGAGAACTATGTGAACACTTATTGCAAGATGTTGTCTGAATGCAGCTTCAGAAGAGTTGTCACACAGTTGTCTGATCATTTTTTCAACCCAGTTTATAAGATGGTATTCGAACTGGATCCACCTTGCATGTCAAAGGCAATAATGGAGGCACTAATCGACATAGCTGATTGGTATGCCGCACTGTCTAGCACCTTCATACGGATGTGCATCACGGAGAAGCCTCCACATGATCTAACAAATTTTTCCTTGGACAAACTCATCATGAAGGAAGTAGCATATCACATCTCGATAGGATTATCAGCTAGGCCACACCGGAAGAAGAAGGTACCTTGGCCTGCTCTTCCGTTGCGGATTAGGTTTTACAAGATACAGACTTTCAAGCATGTGGATGTCGAAGCAGAGGAGATGAAGAAATATCCACTTGATGCCTAAAGTTATAATCCATATGACCCGCATTGCCTTGTAAAAGACCACTGCATGAAAGTATAGTTTAATTGGATCCACAGGGCATGTCATTGGGTGGAGTAAGACCCATGGAGATATTGTTACAACTCCTCGAGACTCAATGAATCGGTTGGCCTCGTTGTCGAATGGATAGCGAAGTTGTGTGAAGCAACATCCCTAAGAGCAGTAGAAGCAGCATGTTGAGAATGCAACAAGATGATGGAGCTTAGTGAAAAGAAGTCACTTTCACTAAGTGGGCCCGCTGGGCAAGTTTTGGCACAAAGTCTATTTTTAGAATATGTCTATTTTTAGATATATGGATCATGGTCTATGAGTTGCAGGATGTTGTTTATGGATGATTGGTAATGTTGGTAAAAATAGATGGACTTCTATTTTTAGACAATAGCGGAGGTACTGTCAGTCTAAATATAGAACAGTCGAATATTATTAGCCCTTAGTAATATTTGGACTATAAACATTATCTTATTCTCTTGGAGCACTTCAAATTGAGCTACGGATGTGGCACATGCAGCTGCCATAAGGAAATACGTGGTTCCTATGGGTTAACTTGAGCTATTGCATGGAGGACTTCAATTAGGACTTCAGTGATTGAGTTTTGTGGAGTTGGATCAGGAGTTGATGGAGTTGTGTTCAGTTTGACTTAGCTGAACTAGTTGTAGTTATTCTAATTGGCAAATAGACTAATGATGAGTGGCGTAAATTACTTATTAAGTAATTCACTAATTATTAACTCATAAAGCAACTGAAGAATACATCAGTTAACTAAGTGCATGGACAGTTCAGTGGAGATAAGTGTTAGAGGTAAGTGAAAGGGAAAGATAGCTGTCAGTTGTGACTATAGTTGTGCATGTGATTTTCACAATCAGTGGGATTGAGTTGCCAATGAGGATTGCGTAGTGTTACACAAAGGAAACACGTGAATGGTTTAGAAATTCTCATCCATTCTCTATGCAGGATTGCGCAGTGGAGGAAGGCAAGGAGCGGAGGAGATTTGAGCCAGTGATTGATTCAGATCTGAGCTAGTTTGTATGTAATAGGTGGAGATAGTACTGAGTACTTGTGAGGAGTATTGTACTATGTATTGTTACATGTTCTCAATCAATATAATATACAGATAGTTTGGGGTTTTCAACTTTATGCTTTCCCCGGGTACATACTGTGTTGATATGTGTGATTGATGCTTCAATGTGTGCATGTGTATGTTTATGAATACTGCTAAATTGATGATCAACATAGATGAGATTATGTATTATGCATGCATTCTGCAATAGTGTATAATCAGGATAATCTCGGTTAAATAAGTGTCATATTATTCATGAAATTTCTACATGGTATCAGAGCAGAGTTGGTCATCAGATCTATTATTCAGGAAGTGACTACATTTTATTTCTTCAAGCAGAGTCTGTAATCAGGCCAGGTAGCCTCTGGATTCATCATTCTCTTGGAAGGTGAGATATCTAGTGAATGCCCATATAGTCGATCTCTGTACAAGAAATACTTCGTTCTCACGAATTTTAGATCGAAAGCGGTTGAGTTTTGAGCTGGTGGAATTCAAATTTGTAGCTGTGTTTTCTTGGTGTCAAAGTTGAAATGTCTTTCAACGGATTACGATTGGAGTATGCCCTTGAGGGTAGCTCAAACTATATTGCATGGAAGGACAGGATGGAGGCGATGTTAGATGATAATTGGTTGAAGGATTTCATAGATGCGGATGTCCCAAAACCCATTGATGTTGGTCAAGTCGCGGATTGGCAAAAGAAGACAGTAAAGTGTCGAAGGATTCTATTGGATGGCGTGAGGGATCACATTGTGTCCAACCTCCATGGAAAGGCTTCTCCATACTTGATGTGAAAAGCGTTGACAGATTTATTCCAAAGCAAGAGCAACCAGAGGAAGTTGGCGCTCAAGGATAAACTTAGAAACATAAAGTGTGAGAAAGGCGACAGTATGCCCAAGTATCTCATGAAGTTCACCCAATGCTGGGATGAGCTGGGAAGTGTGGGGGTGACTGTCGATGATGAGGACTTGGTGAGCTTGGCTCTCCTTGGTCTTCCGAAGAGTTGGAATTCCTATCAGGACTCTGTCAATGGTCGGGAGAAATTGCGAGGATGGGAGAGACTTTGGTCGGATCTTGTGCAAGAGGAGATCAGGCAGAATAACAGGGACAGATCTTCGTCAAAGGCATCTGATGAAGAAAATTGCACTTTGGCTGCCAAAGCAAAGAAGGGGAAGAACAAGAAAGCTTCTCATTCCACTGCGAAAGGCAAGAAGCAGGACATGTCCAAGGTGAAGTGCTTTCACTGTCACCAGCACAGACACTATGCCACAGATTGTCCGCAGAAGAAGAAAAATAAGCAAGCTGCTGGATCTACAGCGGGAGAGCCCTTGGCCTCGCAGTTTGAGCTGGATTTTTTGCTGATTGCATGCTTGGTGCCAAGTGTGATGGGACTAGAATGGTTCTTGGACAGTGGTGCATATTTTCACATGACAGGAGATCAAGATTTGTTTTCTGATCTAAATGAGAAAGATCTTGGAGTGCACATCGAGATGGGCGATGATGGTAGATACATTACGACCGGTATCAGTACCATTTCCTTTGAGAGGGAGTCTGGTAAACCCTTCGTATTGAAGGAAGTGATGCATGTTCTAGGATTGAAGAAGAATCTTATCTCTGTGGTGATGTTAGAAGACAAGGAATATGATGTTGTTTTCAGCGAAGGAAAGGATTTCCCGCGCAGTAAGACAATTGGAGAAACCCAGAAGATAGGGGTTCGAGTCAAGAACCTTTATCAGTTGCATGTAGATGGCTACTCAGCAATGGCATGCAAGGCAAAAGGAGTGGTGATTCGGGATGATGGCAAGCTGTGGCACCGGAGATTGGGCCACCTTCACCATGGAGCCTTGAAGATACTGCAACAGATTTATACTGGGCTTCCTAAAGGCACTCTTGCGTAGTCAGATCACTGCAAGGGGTGTATTTTGGGAAAGTTTGTGAAAGCCACCTTTCACGAGAAGGATAGTCACGCCACGACGATCCTTGAGAGAATTCACATAGACGTGTGTGGACCTTTCTCAGTTGCTTCGACAGCAAAGCACATGTACTATGTGATCTTTGTTGATGATTTCTCCTGAAAGTGATGGATCTTCTTCATGCAGAAGAAGAGCGAGACATACTCAAAGTTCTATGAGTTCAAAGCACTGGTCGAGAAGGAATCAGGGAAGAAGGTGAAGGCTCTTAGGAGCGACAATGGTGGTGAATTCATCTCTGGTGAGTTCAAGGATTTCTGCAGTGCAGAAGGGATTCGAAGAGAGCTCATAGCTCCCCATAACCCACAACAGAACGGGGGTGTTGAGCGGAAAAATAGAATGATCGTGGGTGATGCACGGGTGATGTTGCATGATTAGGGCCTACCCCTTCACTTGTGGGTGGAGGCATGAAATACTACAGTATATGTGCAGAAAAATTGTCCTCACAAGATACTTGGCATGAGTACACTCGAGGAGGCTTATTCTGGTAAGAGGTATGATATTTCCCATTTGAGGATTTTTGGTTCTCCTGTTTACATGCATGTAACAAAGGATGCCAGGAAGAAGTTGGAGCCGACCGCAGAGGTTGGGATATTTTTGGGGTACATTGATATGCCCCATAACTATTGTGTGTATTTGCTAGACAGTCACAAGACTGTTGTGCGACGGGATATAAAATTTCAGGAGGAGAAAGCCATGAAGTGTTCGCTTGAGAGGGAGCCACACTTGCATGCAGATGAGGAGCTATTAGTTCCTAAGAATGAGATTTAGAACATGGATCAGCCACAAAAGGAAGTTCATGGAGTGGAAGAGACCACTCATGCAGCGCCAACCATCAGAGGGAAAAAGCGCACTACAAAAGCTGAGCGATTGGCTCAAGATGCAGAGAAGGTTGTAGGACCACTTACAGTAGAGCGCAGGCAGAGACAGTCACCGGAAGATACATGGCTCTTGTGAGCAAATGTGTCGTGATGGAGCCATCCTCTTTCGAGGAAGCTGTGGAGGAACCCACATGGGTAGACGCCATGGTGGAAGAGTATGATTCGATTGTCAGAAACAGTGCATGGGAGATTGTCCAAGACCGGAAGGGAAATCAGTGGTGGGTTCGAGATGGATCTACAAAGTGAAGCAGACAATTGATGGGAGTGTGGAGAAGTACAAGGCAAGATTTGTTGCCTGAGGCTTCTCATAGATAGAGGGGATCGATTATGAGGAGACCTTTGCACCTGTCGCAAGGTATTCTTCCACACGGACGATTCTTGCTCTCTCAACGCAGATGGGGTGGAACATCCATCAGATGGATGTGAATATTATGTTCCTCAACGGAGTCATTGAGGATGCTACTTCAGCGGAGGTAGTGGATGCCACTGTTTATTGACAGTTGGTGGAGTCGCATGTGTGCAGGCTCAAGAGAGGCACATCGGGATATGGATCTTGGTACAGATAGGAGGATGCAGATTGGGTAGGGAGTCCAACGGATGGCATCAGGTACCATCATATCAGAGACTATGTGCAGTGGAGAATCATGTTACTTTCATATATTCCCACGGAGGATCAGGATGCTGATATCTTGATGAAGGCGCTCACCAGGAGCAAATTCGAGTACCACTGAGATAGGATAGGGGTTGCTGATAATCCATATATTGTTGAGAGGGAGTGTTGAGAATGCAGCAAGATGATGGAGCTTAGTGAAAAGAAGTCTCCTTCACTAAGTGGGCCCACTGAGCAAGTTTTGGCGGAAAGTCTATTTTTAGACTATGTCTATTTTTAGACATATCGATCATGGTCTATGAGTTGCAGGATGATGTTTATGGATGATTGGTCATGCTGGTAAAAATAGATGGACTTCTATTTTTAGAAAACAACGGAGGTACTGTCAGTCTAAATATAGAACAGTCGAATATTATTATCCCTTAATAATATTTGGACTATAAACATTATCTTATTCTCTTGGAGCAATTCAGTTCGAGATACGGATGTGGCACATGCAGTTGCCATAAGGAAATACGTGGTTCCTATGGGTTAACTTGAGCTATTGCATGGAGGACTTCAGTTAGGACTTCAGTGATTGAGTTCTGTGGAGTTGGATCAGGAGTTGATGGAGTTGTTTTCAGTTTGACTTAGTTGAACTAGTTGTAGTTAGTCTAACTGGAAAATAGACTAATGTTGAGTGGTGTGAATTAGTTATTAATTAATTCACTAATTATTAACTCATAAAGCAACTGAAGAATACATCAGTTAACTAAGTGCATGAACAGTTCAGTGGAGACAAGTGTTAGAGGTAAGTGAAAGGGCAAGACAACTGTCAGTTGTGACTATAGTTGTGCATGTGATTTGCACAATTAGTGGGATTGAGTTTCCAATGAGGATTGCGTAGTGTTACACAAGGGAAACACGTGAATGGTTCAGCAATTCTCATCCATTCTCTATGCAGGATTGCGCAGTGGAGGCAGGTAAGCAGCGAAGGAGATTTGAGCCAGTGATTGATTCAGATCTGAGCTAGTTTGTGTGTAACAGGTGGAGATAGTATTGAGTACTTGTGAGGAGTATTGTACTATGTATTGTTACATGTTCTCAATCAATATAATATACAGTTGGGGGTTTTCAGCTTTATGCTTTCCCCGGGTACATACTATGTTGATATGTGTGATTGATGCTTCAATGTGCGCATGTGTATGTTTCTGAATACTGCTAAATTGATGATCAATGCAGATGAGATTATGTATTATGCATGCATTCCGCAATAGTGTAGAATCAAGATAATATCGGTTGAATGAGTGTCATATTATTCATGAAATTTCTACACAACAGAAATAGAGGTAAACACACCGGTACATGACAAGGGCAAGAGGAATATTGTTGACAATGTGGAGGAATAAAAAAGCTGCAAGTTCTGAGTATACCCACTTGTGAAGAAAGTAGCTTTGGGAATAGAGGCAAAGAGGCAACAACACGACAAGAGAAACACACAAAGGCATAGAGAAAAACAAAGAATGGAGGAAATAGAGAAGGAGTTGCATGAGTTGAAGGAGTAACTCTGGAAGGAACATGAGTTGTGCAGACAGGAGAAGGAAGTGCATCAGGAATAGGTATAGTAGGGGCGTGACTTGTACAGATAGATAAAATTGTGCCCATACAAGGAGTAGACTCATCATATCAGTTTCCAGTAGGCAAACATGGTGAATGATAAGACCCATAAATGGGTAATTATATGGGCTCATTTTTCCTCCTAACACAACTAAATCAACCATTCTGTTAGCTTATTGCATGTTTTTTCTATTATATTTATGCTTATGGAGTGACTTGGGTTAGTTATGATGCCATGAGATCTAATATGTGTTTAATGCAGATTTTTGTTGAATTTTCAAGACAAAGTCAAAGATTCAATGGACAATTGGCAGCAATAATTCAAAGTGGACAAAGGAGAGGATTTATAGGATGGAACCCCCCTCATTTATTACTCCCCACTATGAATTCCCCTTCATGCAGCTCGGAGCACAAACAACCAAATCAATGCACTAGGAGGCAGCCAAGCAAGTGGAGGATAACTTATGTTATCTCAAGTTTTGGGAGCCAAGCCTCCCTGATTATAAGGAAGATGTTGGGAGCTTCAGTTGTAGAATTAAAGAGGCCTAGGGCCTCATTAGGGTCAAATTTTTGTTGAATTTTTGTTTCAGTATTTCTATTGTAAAACTCTGCTCAACTTCAAGCTTACTTTTGGTGACAATTTCATGTAATCCTATTACTATTTTGATAATGAAGATAAGATATTTCTTGAGCTAGCACTAAGTTACCTTAGAGGGCTAAAGCTCTTGGGTTAGGACCCAATCCAAGCAGCCAATATCCTCTTGTTTGTATTTATATGATTTGTTTCAGTTTATGGACTAGTTGCTGTTAGATGAATTTCTTTCTTGGTTAAGAATAGGTTGCTTGTGGTCATTTAGAAGGTTGTTTCCATTTGTGTTTTCTATAGCAGGTTAAACAATGATAGAAATAAGATTCAAAAGGCTAGCAATAGTTCCTTGGCCTCTTTTCCTCCCTTTGGGACCATGAACTGAGGCAAAGACCCTCTTGCTGCCCCAAAAACACAGATTTTCCTTCCTCATAGGATTTCTACTGTTGCAGTTTGTTAGAAATTTAATGCTTTTATTTATAATCTCTTCTACCATGCTCATTTCTATCTTTGCAATAAGTCTTCTTCCATGCTTTCTCTCCTTGTAGCATTTTTCAGCATTTCTTTCCATAGCTCATAATTTAGATTAGCTTGAAGCAATTTTTTTTTTTTTTTTTTTTATGTACTTAATTTCCTTGCTTGCTTGATCTCATTGTTTGACTGTCAGTTCTTTTGCAACAGATATCTTCTCACAGCAGTTCAGCCTATTAGACATCACATTCTCTCCCTAATCTATGCCCTACCAGTCGCCCAAAGTTCACCTTAAATCTGCCTTAGTTTTCTGCATTCTCCCATAGGATTTCTCCCTCTCTCCCGATTATCTTTCCCTATCCTAGTGATCCTTGGTGGACCCTAGGTGCCCTAACAAATCATCCCAACCTTCACCTACCCTTTCCACCCACTCTCACACCCTCAGAACCTTCAAAACTGCTCTCAACATCCTCTTGTAGACCTCCTGTAGATCCCTTGTGTCCTCCTGCAGATTTTCCTGTAGGCTTTCTTTTGAAGGCAGAGGATGGGAAAAGCCTCTAGAAGGCCACCTGAGACCTCCTAGGACCCATCCACACCATCCTACATCTCCTCAAACCCCAAAGTCACCCTTCAACACCACCTATTCACTTCCACCTTCACACAATAAAATACGTGCATGTCATTTTCACATAAAAATTCATAAAAATCCAAAAAGATGTTTTTTGCTCACTTACTTCTAGAAATAGCTTGAGTAGATGTTGTTTACTTCATTGAGTAGGTAATGGCATTCATTTCATGGTTTTCATAGTGATTTTTACGAAATTAGGATTAGCTGGTTAAGTAGGATTTGCTAGGTTTACTTTAAATTTCAGTCTTTTTCCTTTCTGGAATTAGAGTAGCCTTTGTAGGGTAAGATTTCCTTTCTTATCACATATAGAGCTTCTTCTGGAATCATAAAAGTTGACTTGAGCTCCTAGTGATCTTGTGCCAACTGACCAAGTGACAACTTGCAGTAAGAACTAGTACTTGTGCATATAGCACCGTCGCTTCCAAGTTTGTTATGAACTACCAGGTTGATAAGAGTAAAGTAGGCAGCCCAGGAGTTGCAACATTATTGCTGCAATACTGGTGCTCACTAGTGAACCATCACAGGAGTACTTCACTTAGGAGATAAAGCAAACATTTTAACAGATGGATGTAGATATGGAGAAATAGGATTTAGAGCAAGATATCAACCTCATGACTCACCACCAAGAGGTCGACCCACCAACTTCACTGCATCCAGAAGAAGAGCAAGTCTTGAGTGACCAGGAGACACTGAAATACTTGGAGATCAGTTGGAAGGAGAGATGCACAACATCTCATTTGACGAGTCTCAACATAGAGTTATGCAATCTCGCAGAGTGTTGACTCCAAAGGATCATACATCTCCTATGCAGTTTGAGGAACGAGTGATTGTGTCTGATGTACGCAAACATCTAGAAGCATTGGTTGATGCTACCAAAGCATATGCTGAAGCCACTAGCTCGAGTGTTTGCTTCCTGATAGCTAAGAACAAGCGAATGGCTAAGGAGTTATAGATGGCCAAGCAAGGAGGGGAATTGATTACAACATCCACCCAAGAAGAATTGAAGAAGGCAATACTAGATGAAGTATTATCCCTTGACACAGTCATGCGACATTTTATTCCTAGTTTGGTACCATGCATAAGGAAATCATCCATCTCAATGGTTGGTAGAAACGATGTGCTAGAAGAGCACATATCCTGTTGAACGTGCATGATACTTTTTATTACATGAAAACATGGACGATGAGATACAAGGGAGCCCCACTACACTTGCCTAAGATGATGAAGCCTAGAGCGGTCAAGTTGAAGGCACACATCCAATTCGGATCTGGAACTATGAAGATATATCGTTGCTCATCACTAGTCTACAGGCTTCCCATGCATGTATATTCAAGAGTATGGATGTTGTTGTGCATGCACATGTGATCTCATCTATTAGGACACTCACCAGGTGAGGACAAAGGAACAGGTCTAACTAGAGCTTGACTCGTGCTTTGATGAGTTGATGAGCATAGCCCCCAATCCAGATTTGTAAATTAGTGCAGACACCATGCACAAGTATGTTGTTGGCCCAACCACACTTAGGACAATGATGCACATGCTATCAGATGAGTTGGATAGAGGAGCCCGAGTAGTGTACCTAGATGCTATGGAGGCAAGAGTTTGTTTCCAGAAAGATGTCACCTTAGAGTACACGAAAAACATCGCTAACTACTGAGCTTGGCATAAGTTCGCTAGTGTCGACCACTGTGAGGATGTCAAAGAGCTAGTCGTCCAACTATTGTTCAAGTCATAGTGATGTATTGCATGGCTTGCTCCAACTATTTTGTCTCACACAGGTACATGTCCATTGTAATGTAATGTCTTGTCAAGTGTAAGTTCAAGTATCAGTATTTGGATGTAACAGTCATAGAGTAGATGGAGAGTCATGAGGGTAGATGAACTGTCACAAAGAGGAATGTCAAGGGCCACCCCACCCTTTGCTATATATAGTCCCTCATAATTCATTGTAGAGGCTTTTGGTCAGCCAAGCTTCCGATAGGAGTATCTTAGAGAAATTTTGGACAGTATTGTAATCAACCTTGGCTTCTCCACTGCGCAGAGCTAGTATATCTCTCTAGAGGAGTAGACGATCGTGACTGTAACGTCCCACTGTCAAAATTAGTGGTTGGACATGGATGTATTGTATGACTGGAACCTACACTTCTTAATATAATAGAGCCAACATGTTTCATGCATATGTTGTATTGTATTTCAACTATCTTGTCTAATCTAAATGATATATGTATCTGTTTTCTTACGCATGCATGTATAGCTATTTTATGTATATGTATGTATGAATCTTTCTAAAATGTGTTGTTGGTTTAACCATCACTTTGGATTGCTAGCTTACTTTCCTTCCATGATGTGGTGCATATTTGCTAGTGTCTTCCCTTCTTAGCTACATGCTTTCATAGGTTTCCAAGGGGTGCACTCACCTCACCTTCTGTGCGTTAGAACCGCTCATGCAGCTTCCTTGACTTACTACATATGTCACACCCTTGCTACCAACTGAGACATCTTACTTGCCTCTGCATGAAACCATAGTCAAGGAATTACCATACAAATCATTGTTGGGACTCCTACACTAAATAGTCTAAAGTCTAATTGGGACTTCTTACTAGGGAGATCCTCCGACATGTTGGTGGGTCCAGCACAATCAATAGATTGTTAAATTCTAATAAGTAGAAGCGGGTTTTTGAATTTATTTTATCACTCTAATATTACATAGGTTGATATTTGGTCAATTTAAGGTTCTCAAATTGAAAGCATAAATTATCGACCGGAGTTGGTAAACTTATGAAGTGAAAATGCACTATATATGCTAGAAGCCTTTCTTTTAGTTTGTAAGATGATGGTTATATTTGTTTTGGGGATTTTCGTTGTTATCTAGGTTCCTATTAGATTAGAGTTAGATTTCCACAGATTAATGTGTGGAAGTTAAACTATTGTTAGACTAATCTATCAGGCCATATCTATATTGAGTATCATTCTAAAATATCTTATGTTAATCATACTAAAATTATGAACCTATCCTAAACATCTTGCTGCTATAAAATAGAGTATTGAAATTCAAATGATTGTAAGAGTAAGAAAATGATCCTTTAAAAGTTTTCTGCAAAGTATATATAAATTCTAATTCTAAAAAGCATGAAGGTAATCTTCTAATGCTGACTATAGAGTATATACAAGTTCTAATTCTAAAAGAATGAAAATAATCTTTTAACACTATTTGTAATTAAGTGAAAATATTGAAGAGACTAAACAATAAAATGTTTGTGAAGAAATTCAAGTGAAAACGAAATAATGAGATTTTAATTGAGTTATAACAAAATGATGAAATAGTGAAGTAAGGAAACTAAGCTAGAAAGAAATGACAGTATGATAACAGAAAGCGATGAAATGAAATAAAGTAAACCTTGACTATATGCAGGGGCCCTCCACATACAACAGGTTTAAATCATGCTCACATACACATCAAATAACAGAAAGGTAATTTTAATTCAATATGAGAACAAAGATATGTTTCACAAATTTCTTTAGAGATTAACTATTACTTCCTATCCTTTATAGAGGATACATATTTATATATAAAATGCATGCTCAACAATTTGAAACTTCTACACCTACAGGTCTTTTAATTAATCCTTATTCAAATTCAAAACTTAACAGTAAAAGCTTTATCTCGATGATTTGCTATTTGGAAAGAAAATTAAAGAAATGTGATGCATTCAGACTTCTGCTACAACGTGTTTGACCCATGCCTTTGATCGCACCACAATATGATTCTTTCAGTGAATTGGCTCGAGCGAATAGGAGGAGATCTATGAGGGAATCGATCCTCAACCTCCCATGTGCTTCTTTGCTTCGTTGGCGTACCAGAACCCTGCAAACCATGGAGATAACTACAGATTTGTAAAATAGTTGTAGAATCATGTCAATTCGGTAGCTAATGCAATATTTAACATAATAATAAGGCACATTAATGAATATGAAAAATAAGACATATAAGAGTTTTTACCTTTTCAAAATCTATGATTTTACTGCTTTTATTGAGTTGATAGTGATGATGAAAAGTGGAAAATGGAGGAAAAAGGTTGTCAAAACAAAATAGTTATGGAACTCTACATTCCCCCACAATGAGGATTTTGTATGTCCTCATATAAAACAAAAAATTGATATGATTTTTGAACTACTTCATTTTCTTGGAAACTTCTGCCAGTACATCCAACTTCATCCTTTTTACTTTCTTGCCAGTCATTGCCATCCTTGCTTTTCTCATGAGGATCTTGTATTTCAACTTTATAACCTGTCTTTGTAAAGCCCTGCTTTTCTTCTTTAGTTTCTTGTTCTTCTTAAACCACAAACTTAGATGTAAAAGGAGGTTGTCACTCTTAGCTATTTGGATTTCATTCTGTGCTTTCAAGGCTTGATTTTCATTTTTAATGTTCCTATTTGTCTCCAGTTTGAAGATTTCCTGTTTCAATACATTGATTACTAGATGTTCTTGTGATTAATTAAACTGGACTTCTTCTTTCTAAATTGGAATTGATGTTCTTGCTACACCCATTTTCTCTAGGGATCCAATATAATTATAAATCTCTTGCTGCACAAGATCAATTTCTGGCATTCTTCATCCCGGACTCTTAGGAGCTGAGGAGAAAGTTAGTGATGAAACCCTTGGTGATGAAACTCTTGGAGATGAAACTATTGGAGATGTTCTCAAATAACTTCCTGAATCTTCTTCTACCTTTGAGTTTTCTTCTGTTTCTTCATTGATATGCTCTATTCTCTTTGAGGGTAATTATTTTTCTGAGTTGAGTCTGGTAGTCCTTCTTAGACTTGTGACAGGGGTCTTTTGAGTTTTCTTCCTTTCTATTTTAGGCTTCATTGTTTGAGGTAAAATCTCTGTCTCTTTACTGACTTTCTTTCTTCTACCATCTCTTTTGTTTATTTTCTCTAAAAATTTTGCAAGAGGGATGTCATCCTCTGACAGTTCTTGTTACTGTTGTGGTTCTTATTCCAGTTGTAGGTTTTAACCCCATACAGAAATTACCTGCATACGAATTCTAAATCACAGGAAAAATAAAAATGCGAGACCATAACACATAAAACACATATACACAGAGATTTCCCACTGGATCTCAAAACCGAGACTACCAGCTTGATTTTTCATTATGTTCCTTTCAATGTTACAATACATATTTATACATGCCGAAGCATCTAATACCATGGACCGGAAAACCATCACGTCCAAAACCATGGACCGAAAAACCATAGGTAGGTTCGCCCAACCTAATATAGGGTCCAAAAAAAAATTTCTCGGGGCGCTGCCCCGAACCCC
>APFE031651273.1:0-22265 GCA_000404065.3 Pinus taeda
TTGGGTTAATCATCAAGCTCCTCAAGTAGAGTGGGATTCTCAGAGACGTGGCCTTCTCAACAACATTTGAGGAATTATGTGCAACACAAAAACGGTGGAAAAAAGAACCTAAGAAACTAACCTAAACTAACTATTAGGTTTTTTCTTATCTTAACTATTCACCCAACAATTTGGAACTTTTCAATCATCCAACATCTGATCGAATGGTTGAGACAAGTACACGGTGGCAATTAGGGGAGTTGATTCCAGAGGGGAACACCTTACAGCGTAATAAATTAAAATAAAATAATTTTTTTGTGAAATTAGTTATGGTTTTTGGGCATTGGTATTGATAAGTCATAGTATTGTCGTAACGCAACCTATTTGCAAGTTAATAATATACATGGTTAAGAATCGTGTCATATTGTTATAAAATATTTTGATTGTGAAATAAGTTACGAGTTTTGGGCATGTGATATTGATAACTCATGGTATTGACCCATGGTATTGTAAAAAAGCCTATTTACAGGTTAATAATATTCATGGTAAAGTGGGAGTGAATATCCATGGTTAAGAATATTTTAATACTATTATAAAATATTTTAATTTTGGAATAAGTTATATGTTATGGGCATGTCTTATTCATAAAACATGATATCATCCCATCCTATTGTCACAAAGTATATTCAGAAGTTAATAATATCCATGGTAAAGTGGAAGTGGATATCCATGGTTAAGAATAGTTTCATACTGATATAAAATATTTTGATTGTGAAATAAGTTATGTATTTTGGTAATGTGGTATTCATAAGCCATGGTATTGTAACAAAGCCTATTTTTAACATGTTAATAATATTCACGGTAAAGTGGGGATGACTATTCATGGTTAAGAATTTGTGTTGTTATAAAATATTTTGGTTGTGAAATACAGGATTGTAACAAATCATATTCAAAGGTTAATAACAAAATCAAAATAAAACAAATTTAATTTATTATTTCTATAACTTCAAATTTTTATTATTAATTGAGCCAACATTTAGATGTTTACACTCATCATAGATACTAGGTTAACATTACTTTTAAATTTTTATTTATTACTTTTAGTTTCTTGTTTACACTCATCCTAATATCACTTTTAACTTCTTCTTTTTTTCTTTATTTTTTTTCTTTTTTTTTATAATTTGGCAGACATTTAAAATTATTTACATACATATTCAATATCTAAACATCTAACCTATACCATAATTATATGTGAGTACATCTAATTCAATGTTCTTTTTTCCCTCCTATTTTTCCATTATCGTAGGTTCCAACATTTCCACTACTTTTGCATTATAATTTAAATATTTCCCAAAAACAAAGAACCCAAAAATTGGTTAGGGTTATAAAAGATATCTCATGACAACCCAACAATGGTAACAATGGATTGTGATTCAATGGAATCTTAAAATTGATCTTGAGTGAGTTAAGGGGAGGATATTTCCAAGAATAGATGGTGGGAGACTTCAATTATTTCAATTAATTTCAATTGTTGGTTAACGTAATTTTCATAGGAATAATACTTATTATTAGAAATAATATTATAAGGAAAGCATGTTTCTATGTGTTGTGATTCAATGCAATCTTAAAATTGATCTTGAGTGAGTTAAGGGGAGGATATTTCCCAGAATAAATGGTGGGAGACTTCAATTAATTTCAATTGTTGGTTAACCTAATTTTCATAGGAATAATACTTATTATTATAAATAATATTATAAGGAAAACATGTTTCTTTTGATTGAAGGACTTGTTTATTCATTTTATTCCTTCCTTTCCCGAACATATTTTAAATAAAAAACACGATTTTCTTTTGAAGATACACATTTCTTGATTTTAATTAAAAAACATAATAAGGAGGTTGGAGTAAACATCCTCAAAAAAATTCTAAAGAAGAACATTTTCATAAAATACCATTTCATATATTACAAAATATGTCTCTTTAGGCCCATGATACTTATTTATCTTTTATGAATTCACATAGAAGGAAAATATTCAAGTTTTCCACTCGTTATGACATATGGATACGTGAAAGAATGCCTCTTACATGTGAGTATTAATGTATTAGTGTGTTTGCATAAATTTGATATAATA
The DNA here is from genome assembly GCA_000404065.3 of Pinus taeda. Taxonomy (NCBI): domain Eukaryota; kingdom Viridiplantae; phylum Streptophyta; class Pinopsida; order Pinales; family Pinaceae; genus Pinus; species Pinus taeda. The sequence goes on from APFE031651273.1 coordinate 2,110, forward strand.
AGAAGATAATTTAGGAGGAGAATTTAATGGAAGGCATTGAAATATTAATCAACATTCTTATGGTGAATTGAATTTAAACACAATTTATTGTTATGGTAACGTATCCTTGTATGCAACGGGACCCAATTAAAATTTGAGAAGGAAAGACATGAGCTCAATATAATAATTTTCCAGCTTGGTTTTTATCACTATTAATTTAACTTCATGTATGAATGTTTCTTAAAAGTTCACTAAAATATATAACATTTGGTATCCTAGCTCTATGGTTTTTATCCATGGTAAGTATCAAGCGATTTAAAAGAGAATATGTGTTATTTTTATGATATTCATGTGGATGTCAACATGACATGCATGGAAGATTAAAATGTACATCTTGAAATTCTTTTATAGTACTTTCTCCACATTTTTATTGTTGTAAGAAAAAAAAAAAACAAAAAATTTAAATTACGAGGATTAAGATGATGTAATTTACAAATTTATGTTTTATTGATTCCATGTATTTAGTGAAGGAAATTAAAATAATGGATTCAAATCCTTGAAATAAAATGTTGTGTAATGTAGTGAATGTGAAAAACATTGAGTTTCAATGATGTGATAGAAATGATATTGAGGCGTTATTAAGTATTGGTTGCATGGTTTTCTTCTCATTTTATCTCCTTTAATATATTTATGATGTGTAGCTTCATAAATTTCAATAATTCCAAGGCCTTTTAGTGGTATGTTTTTTAATTGTACGGAGAATGGCTCTCTAGCCCAATATGGTAAAGATTCTCTAGCCCAGTATGGTAAAGATGTTGTAATGCAATGTAAACATTTTAACTCCATCAGAATAAAATAATAATAAAATAAATCTATAAAAATAAAATAATAGTAAAAATAAAAATGACCCAGGATATTCATGTGGAGGATAGCTTATTTAAAGCGGGGAATTAAGCCAAATTAGACACTTCTTTATTTGGGATATACCAAGCACCAAGAAAGATCACATCACTTAAGATGTAGACCTATTTTAGAGTGAAAGTAAATTTCTCCCTCAACACTTGGTAGATCTAGAGTTAATATGGATCTAGGTGAGTGATTTAACTTTGTCCATTTCATGATTATCAGGCACCACCACTTTATAAAGTAAAGTGATGCATATTTAGCAAGATATGGGAGGTAATAATTTATTTTCCTTATCTTGATATATTTTAATTTCATCTTAGTGCCATATGATTTATAAAAATGTGTAAAGCTAACCCAAGAGGTACAACATCTTACAATACTCCAACTGAGCATGGATGGATAGAAGAAAGTGTGGATGTATCATGGGGCCTTCACTAATGGAGAAATTACATACCACATTACTTCATATTGAGGGATATAAATTGATTAAAATATGACATAATATATTGAACATATAATAGGGGGTAAAGGGTTTTTATATTGGCAGGTAGAAAAAATGGAGCTCAAATTTAATGAAAAAATATAAAGGGGTATAAAAAAATGTTAATGAAAAATTGGATACCTACAACATATACTTAAAATATGGATTTTTAAATTGGCAAGGTATATTGGGTTCATATTGGTAACGGGTTAAATAATGTGATTTTTTGAGGTATTTTCCAATATGTAGTCAAATTAAGAGTATTGATTATTATGTCACAAATGCATGTGTTATGTAAGAGGTTCATTGAGTGAAGTGTTGGAAATACTAAGAGGAGGGATGAATTAATATTTATTTTACAACTTTTATTTTTATGTTGTTTAATATCACTTGTAAACCTAACACAATATGTATAATAAAAGAACAAATTTATTAATAAGAATAACTAGGACTCCAAAGCTATTTTAAAATATGTACAATTACTCTTATAATAACTTTAGGCTCCAAACCTTGATGCCGACTCCAATATTTAGAGAAGGTCCAACCTGATCTTCCACAAAGCTCCAACCTTATTCTTACAAGGCTCCAACCTCTAGGACTGCAACCCTATCTTCTACAAGCCTCCAACCTGATGGGACCAGCCCGTAACTTCACTTTATTATGTTTAACAACAATATAACAATGCTTTAATCAACAATTGAATGATTAGCAAATAATTTGGGTATAATACATTTGATTAGGCGCTAATCATAGGATTGTTATGGATATTTGTTGGATGGCATTTATGTCAGAATTCAATGATGATGTGCTAGCTGTACCCACCTCGGTTACTATTTTCCTCCTCTTGGTTATTTCCAAAACCCTTAGTTCCTTGTCATTTCTTCATTTTCCCTTTGCATTTTCGCTGCACCGAGGATCTGGACTGGCAGTGAGGGTTTGTGCTGCAACTGTATGGGGTTTGACAGTAGGTTCTGCATGCACCTAGCTATGGATTTTGTTATCTATTGCTCTGATACCTTCACTTGTTCTTGTGACTTTGTTGGTCAGTTACTTGGGAACAGTGTGGAGGTTTTCCTCGTCTGTATAAGAGGGTTACTATTGTTTATGTCTGCTTAGTTACTATACTTTCCACTGTTTCACTGTTTTCATTTCATTCTAGTTTTCTTGGTTATTAGCTTTGGTTAATGGATGCATGCTCTGTGTTCTACAGGTCACGGTCACGGTGGCCTCCTCAGCTTCGTGGTCTTGATAAGGTAAGTTATCCCTCCATGATTTTCTAACCCTCTTCGTTTTCCTCTGGCTCTAACAATGGCTGCTCCTTGGTCTTCAAGGTTTCACCATTGGCTGTGGCATAGTTGGGTTTCACTCCTCCCATGTGAATACTCTTCAGGTAAAAATTATTTTCTTAACTGTGCGTTTAGTTTTCTTCTTCTTAGGTTATTTCTTGGCTTTACTCTTCATGCATGTAGCCAACAATACTCCATTGGCTCGCTTATGCAGGTGAGGGTTCATTCACTGGTGTGGTCAATGAGACTGCTACAAGATTTTGCTGTGGTAGGCTTGTTCTCTGCTACTGTTGTTAATTTTTTTAATTACTTGACCTTTGTTAGTTTATAGGGAAAAATCCTAGTTCTCCTCCATTCGATTTTCCTTGATGTTGTGCGACTCGGGATTTAGTTTTGTATATGAACCTTCATTGGTATCTTGAGCAATTGTAATTATGGTCCACCTTTTGATGGTGGCTGACCAAACCGTCACTTCCAGGGTTCTATTATTTCGTATTAACCTTTCCTCTATTCTTAACTAGGAATTTCAGGACTGTTGAATGTATACAAATATTTTTTTGGTTATGAAAAAGAATTAATGGGAATTTTTTTTGTATAATTCGTTTACCTCTATCCTCGGGTCATTGTTCTGTGATTGCATACTTGTTCTATTTGAAACTACTCGTACTATTGTGGGCTTTCGTTTATTTGGAACTCTGTTGTGATTGTAGCCAAACACCGTACTGTGAACACTCATTTAATTTCTCTATTTGCTCTCTGTTCTATAGAAAGGAAACAAAATGCAATAGATAGGAAATCATAGTATTTACTTAGTTTGCTTACTCAATGACTAGGGGAAAAAGTGAATGAATGTCACGACAAACTATTACAGATGGATTCAGAAATTTGGCTGCAAGAAATTACTCTTTTTATTGTCTTTCTCTTCTCATGTATTTAACTCCTCCAGAATGTATTACATTAGCTTTTATGTTGTGTTTAGACAGTTACTTGAACTGTACTTGATTACCATACAGTTACTCTTTGTAGTTACACAATCGATGATAATGCTGGGTTTTCTTGTGATGTAGGATTTACAATATTATACTTTGGTTTATGAATAGACATCTGTAAAATGGACTAAGAAAATGACAAAACTATGTAACTGCTATGACACTATCCTAACTGTATTGTTCCTAATATTCCTTAACTAATAATAATAAAAAAGAACTAGTTTCTGGACACTGATTTATTCATTAAATGTAAATGAAACTAAAAGACATTGAACCTGTCCCCCTTGGCCGAGACCAACAGTTGGTCATGATGCCCTTAGCTGAATGCTCCTACATCAGACTCCTAGGGTAAGAAAAATTCATGACTCCGGTCCATGAGCTTCTCGACTAAATAAATTGCCTGCTCTATCTGTCTAGCATTAAGCCACAAACTGTCCTCAAGAAGACGGTTCTTCCACTTGACCAAATATTGTAGATACTCTTTCTGCCAAGTTTGCTTGGCCACATGAGTGTCAAGGATCCTCTTAGTCTCGAGGGGCTGAGTGTGAGGCATTTGTCTCATCCAAGTATCACTCCCTTTTTGTGTGTCCCATGTAGGCCGTGTGGTACTGTCTGCCTCTGGATCAACTGTGTGGAAACAGGTCTTCCACATTAAAGATGGATGAGATGCCTATTCCTCGTGGCAGCTGAAATTCATAAGCATTTACTGAAAATTTCTAGAGAACTTTGTAGGGCCCTATTTTTTTGTACTTCAACTTGTTATATGCACCTTTAGGAAAATGCTCCTTACGCAAATGCGTGAGGACTTCATCCCCCACATTAAACTGCACCTCTCTCCGTTTCAAATCTACTAGTTGCTTATATTTTTTACTGTTGTCCTACAACTTTATTTTCACTTGCTCGTGGAGGTCGTTCATCGCTTTGGTGAAATCTTCCCAATCAACACTTCACCCTTCTTGATGTCCTAGATCTTGTAAAACCACAAGGATGCATGTCATATTAGATCTTAAAAGGACTGTAACCCATGCTATGATTGGGTGAGTCGTTGTAAGCGAACTCCACCTGGGCAAGTACTCGATCCCACATTCATGAGTTTTCCCCAATCAAACTTCATAGAAGGTTCCCCAAGCTTCTGTTTACCACCTCCATTTTCTCATCAGTGTGCAGGTTATAAACAAAGCTGAAACTTAACTGCATGTCCATATTCTTCCATAAGGTGTGCTAGAAGTGCCCTATAAACTTCACGTCCCTGTCAGAGAGAATGGACTTAGGTAGACCGTGTAGCCTTATAATCTCTGTAAAGAACAAGTGGGACATGTGAGTGGCATCACTGATTTTTCTGTAAGGGATGAAATGTGTCATCTTTGAAAACCAGTCTACTACTACCATCACTGAATCATAACCCTGTTGTGTCCTTGGTAGACCCAAGATGAAATCCAAGCTGATTGAGTCCCATGGTCTACTTAGAATGGGCAATGGCGTGTAGAGTCCCTTATTTTGACTGTGTCCTTTTGTCAACTGACACACTTTACATCTGGTCAAAAATCTCTACACATCCCTTTGCATTCTTGGCCAAAAAAAAAATGGTCAAGATGCTCTAATGTTTTTTCTATGCTGAAATGTCCAGTTAGACCTCCACTGTGCCTCTCCCGAATGATATTCTCTCTCATTGAGCAATCGGGAATGCATAACTATCCCGCTCTAAACAATAGCTTCTCCTACAAATTGTATTCCAACCACAAACTATTGTTTCTCAGCAAAGGATTTTGACAGGCATCATCAGCCTCGTTGAAATCCATGTTGGTCTGATACAAGTCTTTCAAATGTTCAAAGCCCAACACTTGTATCATACTCTCCTGTAGGAGCAAGGCTCTTCTGCTCAATGCATCTGCCACCTTGTTGGCCTTCCCGCTGATGTGTTTCAACACAAAGGTGAAACTCTGAAAATATTCAACCCACATAGCATGCTTGTGATTCAGCTTATGTTGTTGCATCGCATATTGGAGTGCAGAATTATCCGAGAATAAAACAAACTCATTCCCCAGCAGATAGTGTCTCCAATGGTCGTACCGCTTGCATCACAACAAACCTGAAAAAGCTTTTTAAAATCTGGCAATCTCAGGATCGATATTTTTGTGATCTTCTTCTTTAGTAGATGGAAACTCCTTTCTGCTACCTCGGTCCAATGAAAAGGCTGACTTTCCTTCTATATAGTGTCCAACATAAGTGAGTAGATTTCACTGAAATTTCTTATAAATTTACGGTAAAAACTTTCCAGCCCATGAAATCTACGTACCTGAAAGAAAATTTTTGTGGATGGCCAGTTGAAAATTGCTACAATCTTCTCTCGGTCCATCTTCAACTCGTTTTCTACAATCACGAAACCCAGATAAACCAATTCTTTTTGCAGAAAAGTGCATTTTTTTAGATTTATTAGCAGCTTATTCTGCTACAATTTTTCTAGCACACTTCAAACATGTCGAAAGTGTCCCTCCCTCATCTTGTTGAAAATTAATATATCATCCAGGTACACTATTACAAACTTTCCAATGAATTATTTCAGCATTTCGTTCATTAGTCACATAAAGGTACTGGGTGCATTACTTAGTCTGAATGGCATACCAGCCACTCATACAGTCCTTCATTGGTATTGAAGATTGTCTTCCACTCATCCCATTCCCTAATTTGAATCCGATGATACCCACTCTTTAAATTAATCTTCGAGAAGTATGCTGCCCCGCTCAGGCAGTCCATCATGTCGTCCATCCACGACAGTGGAAATCTATACCTGATGGTAATCTTGTTGATGGCCCTCGAATTTTCACATTTTACATTCTCCTCCTTTCTTGGGACTGAGAACTGTTGGAACTACGTAGGGGCTCAAACTCTCCCTTATCATCCCTTTATCTAGCAATTCTTGCACCTATTTTCTGATCTGCTCATTGTCTTTGGGGCTCATCTGATACACTGCCTTATTTGGTAGACTTGCTCTGGGTATAAATTCAATATGATGACTTATACTTCTCTTGGGAGGAAATTTATCTGGTAAGTCGTCCACTACTATATCGCTAAATTCTTACAGCATCTGCTGAATTTCTGCACGCAAATCTGACACCTTTGTGTGTAACAACACCATCTTTTCTCTTCTCACAACAGCATAGTTCACTTCACTATCATCAGTCTACATCAAAAACTATTTTCCGCCCATTAGTAACACTCTCGTCCCGCTTGTTTCCGCCGTCTCTTATTCCTTGATGGGCATAAGTGTGTATTTGATCCCATCTTTAACAAACTTATAACAGTTTGTCTTCTCATCATGCACTACCTTCATGTCATACTACCATGGCCTTCCTAGAAGTATATGACATACATCCATTAGCATTATATCACAAATAACCTTATCCTTATATCTGCCAATATGGAACTCAACTTCGCACTGTTCATCCACCAATAGATGATGACCTTTCTGCAGCCTTGATACCTTGTAAGGAGTGGGGTGCTTCAACCGCTTCAACCCCAACTTCTCTACCATCTCTGTGGCAACCAGATTATCTGTGCTCCCACCATTGATAATCAACTTATAGCATTTTCTGTGTGACTTACAAACTGTCTGGAACAATTCTTTCCTTTGAGTTTGTTGAGCTGTTTCTTTGGCTGGTTTCAGCAACACTTTGTTCAAAACTAAGGCTTCCCCCATTTCTAGCACATTTTCTACTTCCTAGGGAGGTGCCTTTGCTTCCTCTGGCTATGCGACATACGCACCTCTTTATCTAGCTTGTTCTGCCTCAGGACACTCAAAAGATCTAGCATTGATAGTTAGCTCCTCTGCCTCGGCCATTTCCTCTTCCTTTCTCATATGGCCTACCATCTCTAGTGCTGTCACCTTTTTCTACTTTCCGAGAATTTTTGGAACTACTGCCTTCCTCACTATTGCTGGTAGTTCATCCTCTGCCATAAGTCTGTCTTCTTCCTCTGTCTACTCCCCGTCCTCTCCTAGAATTTTGTTTTCTGGTGATCTTCTCCTTTGCCTTCATAGCACTCTGGTATGCTTCTTCTATATTTTTCTACGAAAGAACGCTGATTTCATCTGATATTTCTAATATCAAACCATTTAGATACCTTGTTGTTTTCTCTAGGGTGTCCTCTGTATAACCAACTCTTAAATTTACCTGGTAGAATTCTTCAGTGTATTCTCTTACTATCATCCCTTTTTATTTCAAATTTTGCACTTGCCGATGCAGCGCAATCTAGTAATCCTTGGGCAGAAATCTGCCTTTTAACATGGCCACTATCCTTGGCCATTTCTTTATTAGCACCTTGTTCATCCTTCTTTTCTCTACTTGGACATTGTCCCACCACAGGGCTCTGTGTCCCTTGAGTTTTGTCATAGCGAACTTAACTCCCTGATCTTCACTGACCTCTTCACAATCAAAATATTTTTCCAGTTCATTGATCTAGTCCAACAGAACTTCTTTAGACAAACTACCGTCATAATTTGGAATTTATGGTTTAGGCTTGCTACTTGCCAATAGGACTTACCTCAACAATCTCATTTTTGGCCCTTCTTCATCCGATCCATCTGTTGTCACTACATCTTCTTCATCGCTATCATCTCCTACCTCTGGATCCCTTCTCCTTCCTGCTTCAACTTCCTCCAAACGGATAGTAAGGATCCTTATTCCCTCTCGCAATCCTTCATATGTTGCTCTCTGAGCACCTCTTCCGCGTCCTCACCTTCCAAATTCCATCTCTCAGGAAAAATCTAAATCCTACTTTGATACTACTATGATGGGACCAACCCGTAACTTCACTTTATTATGTTCAACAATGATATAACAATGATTTAATCAATGATTGACTGATTAGCAAATAATTTGGGTTTAATACATTTGATTAGGCACTAATCATAGGATTGTTCTAGATATTTGTTGGATGGCATTTATGTCAGAATTTAATATTGCTTTGCTGGCTATACCCACCTCGGTTACTATTTTTCCACTCTTGGTTATTGTGAAAACCCTTATTTATTTGTCATTTCTTCATTTTCCCTTTTCGTTTTCATTGTACTGAGGGTCTGCATTGGTAGTGAGGGTTTGTGTTGTGACTATATGGGGTTTGACAGTAGGTTCTGCGTGTGCCCAGTGATGGATTCCGCTATCTGTTTGCGTGATACCTCCACTTGTTCTTGTGACTTCATTGCTTTGTTACTTGGGCATGGTGTGGAGGTTTTCCTTGTTTGTATAAGAGGGTTACTACTGTTTCCATCTGCTCGGTTACTATACTTTCGCCTATTCCATTGTTTTCATTTCATTCTATTTTTTCTGGTTATTAGATTTGGTTAATGGATGCATGTTCTACATTCTATAGTTCATGGTCAAGGTGGCCTCCTCAGCTTCGTGATCCTGATAAGGTAAGTTGTCCCTCCATGATTTGCTTACCCTCTTCATTTTACTCTGACTCTAACAATGGTTGCTCCTTGGTCTTCAGGGTTTCACTGTTGGATATGGCTGAGTGGGGTTTCACTCCTCCCACACGAGTACTCTTCAGGTATAAATTATTTTCTTAACTGTGTGTTCAGTTTTCTTCTTCTTAGGTTATTTATTGGCTTTACTCTGTGTGCATGTAGCTAACAGTAATCCATTAGCTCGCTTGTGCAGGTGGCGGTTCATTCACCAACGTGGTCGATGAAATTGCTATGAGCTTTTTCTCCGGTAAGCTGATTCTCTGCTACAATTGTCATTTTTTTTATTATGTGACCTCTGTTACTTTACTGGGTAAAGTCCCAGTTCTCCTCCATTTGATTTTCCTTGCTATTGTGCAACCCGGGATTCAATTTTGTATATGAACATTATTTGGTATCCTGAGCAATTGCAATTATGGTGCACCTTTTGATGGTGGCTAACCAAACCCTCACTTCCAAGGTTCTGTTATTTCATATTAGTCTTTCCTCTGTTCTTAACTGGGAATTTTAGGACTGTTGAATGTATACAAATATTTTTTTTGGTTATGAAAAGGAATTAATAGGAATTTTTTTTATAATTCATTTACCTCTGTCTTGGAGTCATTGTTCTGTGATTGCATACTCGTTCTATTTCAAACTACTTGTACTGTTGTGGGCTTTCGTTTATTTGGAACTCCATTGTGATTGCGGCCAAACTCTGTACTAGGAACGCTCATTTAATTCTTTTTTTGCTCTGTGTTCTATAGAAAGGAAGAAAAATGCAACAGATAGGAATGCACAATATTTACTTAGTTTTCTTACTCAATGACTAGGGGAAAAAGAAAATGAATGTCACCAAAAACTATTACAGATGGATTCAGAAATTTGGCTTAAATAAATTACTCTTTTTATTGTCTTTCTCTTCTCATGTATTGAACCCATCCAGAATGTATTACATTGGCTTTTATATTGTGTTTAGACAGTTACTTGAACTGTTCTCGGTTGCCATACAGTTACTCTTTGTAGTTACACAATCGATGATCATGTTCGGTTTTCTTGTGATGTAGGATTTACAATATTATAATTTTGTTTATTAACAGACATCTATAAAATGGACTAAGAAAATTACAAAACTACGCAACTACTATGACACTATCCTAATTGTAATGTTCCTAATATTCCTTAACTAATAATAATAAAAACAACTAGTTTCTAGACACTATTTTATTCATTAAACATAAATGAAACTAAAAGATATTGAACCTATCCTCCTTGGCTGAGACCAACACCCGATCATGATGCCCTTAGTTGGATGCTCCTGCATCAAAACCTTTAGGGCTCCAACCCTCCACTTCGATTCTTCAATATGGGTACAAATAATGCTTCAAGACTTCTAATATATTCTTCGACAAGTCATGATGATACATTCAATATCACCTTCAATAAACTAGTACAAAATGGATAATTAATTACTAAAAAAAGGACTAAAATCTGCATATAAATGACCATTTTTCAGTCTGTGACCAATAGTAGCTAATTTACAATATCTTATAATACGACCAACTTTTAGTCATTTTTAACTTAGTCATTAATCGGTTGTCTCAAATTTATCTTCTAGTAGTATATTTAGACATAAATTTGGTCATTAATTTAGTCATTGATTTAGTCATTAATTGCCACAATTAATGACCAAATATACAATAAAATATATTACTATATGATCGCCCGATAAAACAAATTAATGACCAAAGAAATATGACCAAAATGTTGGTCGTGTTATAAGATACTATAAATTTGCTGCTAATAGTCATATATATGCAAATTTTAGTCATCGTTTCAAACAAATTAATGACCAGAGAAATATGACTAAATTTTGATCATGTTATAAGATATTGTAAATTAGCTACTAATAGTCGTATATATGAAAAATTTAGTTGTCATTCGCAATCACAAATTTATCATTTTTGGTAGTCATTTATCTTCTTTTGGTAGCTTGATATTTATTATATAAACGACTAATTTAGTAGTTTATATTCATTTCATTTACTTTCATTAATAATCATTATAAATGACTAATTTGGTCGTATGTTCCTTTTATTTGTGTTAATTATTAATCAATATAAACTACTAATTTAGTAGTTTTAGATTGATTTTATGTGTTCATTATTAACCAACATAAATTAATTTGTATGATTTTGTTTTTGCGACTAAATTTAAAAGATGTAATACAATGTGCATGCTCATCTACTATGAAAACACAAAGTTGCATGTTAATTACAATATTAAACAATATCAAATGCAACTATAAATAATTTCAACCAGAAATTATATTATATGAAATGTTAAAGTATTACAATATTAATTTCTAACTTAATATTGGTTGGACTACAATTTACACATGAAATAATGTTTCATCACTTCAAAACATTATCGTTGTGTTACCAACGCATTGTAGGTGAATTCACCAACTCTGAAGACTTGAACATCCATTTCTATGTGTGTGTCTTATGCGGGACATTGACTCTAATGGTATCACTAGACCGATTCTCTTCTCTCTCTCTTTTTGCATTTGTTTCTCCATTGTTATTGGTCTCAACCTCTTTCTTCAATTCCTACTGCTTACCATAAATACTGAGTTCCTTTTCTAAAAACAAAAGAAAATACAATTCAGGGTGTAAGACATGAAATACAATGAACACTAGAATATAAACTAAAGTAGACTATAACGAGTTTATAAGACATAGACCTCAACATCGGCAATTTCAAATTCATTTTGCCCCAAACAAGTAAGATACTCAAACAAGTTTTCTTCAGTTGGGTGATAGTAGCCACTATAATGTGGCAAGATGGCTTGTATAATTAAAGAAAATAAATTGTCACCTTATAAAATAACACCTTAGTAACTTAGTATTCAACCATCAAGCAAAGCTTAAGCAAATCATGTCAATTAGGTTACATGCTAAAAATCTCAAGTTGTTGATAAGATATGAGAAAAAAAATCTAAGGTGTGATATTTAAACCTTGTCATTTTATTCACGACAACATTTCATTTTCTAATGCATGAACTTGGTCAAGTATATAAACAACATGTGCTCAAGTAACAACATGAAAATAAAATTTTATGATAATCATGAAAATATTTTAACACAAAATAGCTATAAGGTTTTCAATCAATATCATGTAGTACTAATTTCAACTTCAAGCTTTCGTTATTGTTTAAATGGACATGATATGAATTATTTTCAATTTCCTAGTTAAAAGACAAAAAAATCAAAAGAAACATTCAAAATATAATCAAACAATAAAGAAAGGATATTATGGAATGAAGACTGCAATTATAAGAAAATCGGTTACCTGCCCACTAATGTCTTGTCTAGCATTCCTAAAACATTTTCTTTTCCAAAATAACCATGACGTGAAAGAACCGCAACATTAAGAACCATAGGAATCCCTACTAGAAACATTTCCAAAGTCAATGGATCAGGTGTCTCAAGGATCTCTAACAACAAATGAATCATATCCAACACATGCTTTGCATTGTCTCTCCATCCTTTTTGCAGTCATATTTCCTATAACCTACCCACAACAGAGTCAAGTTACAATCACATGAGGGCATGGGAATTTGTTTACCTTTAGTATCTTTAAATTTTGAATCTGATTTGTTTCAAGAACATATTAATTCATATTTAAAGTTTTCCTGACATATGAGAAGGTATCAATCAAGCATGACATCAGAAAAATCAACTTCAATGAGGTCCTCAAACTTGTGAGGGCATATTTGTTTTTTTCAAAAGGGAGGGGTCCCTCTTTTTCATTTATATCAAGGTTCTCTATTGTTTCCCCCTTGTTTTCCTCGATATTAACTTTATCATCCATAACCTTCAACACAATAAAGTGCCAGTCGATTCATTATATTGTAGTTCTTTGCAATGAAAATGACATATAATTCTTTACAAATGCAATGAAGACAAGCTTAAAATGAAAAATCCAAATATAAGTGAAGTGTTTTTTGTTTCTTAGCTTATGAATTGGAACATTTCCTAGGTAATTCTCAGAGAATAGAACACTAGCTAAAAATTTCCCTTCACAAGTTAAAATGAAAGATCTCAATATAAGTGAAGTGTGTTTTTCTTTTTAGCTTACAAATTGGAACATTCCATGGGTTATTGTGAGAGAATCAAAACTCGACTAGGAAGTGCCCTTACCAAGTGATAAAGTTTACTATGATAAAAAGGCAAGGTTCTAAGAGTGGCTAATATAATGGGGTCCCTAAAGGGTTTTAACTTCACTAGGGTGTGTTCTTGAAAGATTATCAAAATTACAATTGCATCTAATTTCAAAGTAAAAGGAGGGAGACCTAAATACAACTTGTTGCAAGCAAAAATATGAAGGAATAGGTTTAAAATGTACCCTTATATTGGATTTGACATATCAATATGGCCTTTTGATAATTTTGGGGGATGGGTGATGGAAAAATTGATATCTAAGGATGGAATGGAAATGTAGTCAGTAAAATAAAATCTTGGAAAGCCTAATAATAGACACTAAATTAGGTAATCACAAACAAATCAATGATATCCAAAAGGTTTATTACTAGGCCCTAAGTAAGAAACAAATGGGGTTGTGATAAGAAAGTGTAAGTAAGTAGTCATGCAAACATGAAGAGTATCTATATATTTCATAGCAATTTCATTCTGGGGTATCTGGATAGTTAGTTTCTTGAGAGGAACTCAAACAGGGAACCTTATAATTATAACAACTCATTTGTTCTGTTTTAAAAGGAGATGCTTGGCTCTTTGACACTAGTTAAGCTGCAAGCTTAAGTAATAAAGATTCAAATCTATTATTTAAAGTGACAAGTATAGAGCAAAGATGAATAGATAATTGGATCCTCTTGTGTAAGAACCTTTGTTTGGTGGTTGGTGTTAATAGTGTTGTATAAATAGATGCAAGGGTGGTTGGTGTTACTGAATATGTAGAAATAAGCACATGAGTTTCACTCTAGATCAAATGCAAGTTTGTTAATCATTTTACATCAATGACTTTTAACAATCTAAAAATATTAATTCAGATGGAAATAAACATGAGGAAAAACTCAATAAACCATCAAGATATAGTACTTTACAATTACATAGCTGGTTAAATTTTCTCTTTGAACAAGTAAATATATTAAGAATGTTTAGAACTTTGAAATATGCGTATTGAAAATATAAATACAAGAGGTAAAGACAACCTTGAAGTATTAAATGGCAGAGGTAATGCATACAATTCTTGTACAAAATTTTGTTGTAAGAATCGGTCTCTTGATGAAGTAATTAGAAATATTATGTTCTATTCTTCTAATAATAATCCTGATAACCTCACCCTTCCTTTATAATTTCCTAACTTTCTCTATTCCCAAATCTGAAATTTGTTGAAGAAAGTGTAACTAGGTTCGCAATTTACAAAATTAATTTTGATCTTTGCACTTGTTAAGAAAAAGAAATGTTATTTGTCAATTATAACAATGAGTTTCTTTCTCATTTAATAGGTCTAATAAAGTCATACAATCAAAAATATCTTCTTGAGCATATTTGTAATGTATATAAGTCTACCTACTGACTAGATTAGCCCATCAAGACCAACACAATCCTCATGAAGAAGAAAATAATTAAAATGATAAGGCGTAAAGTCATGTCGGCCTCAAAAATATATGTATACTATCATGTCAGCTCAATAAATAGTCACAAATTTTCACATTGTATGTCAAACCATTTATGGAGATGTGACCACTATAAATATCCTACTAGGATCACCACAGTATACATAGAGCTCAGATTTTTCTTTACAACTTCATATGGGTACAAGAGGTGCAGGAAGACAATTTCAGATAACATTTTTGGAGGTCTGTTCACAAATTTAGCAAACTCAGATGGGTACAATAGGCACCTCTACACTTCTCATGGAAAATTACAATGAGAAAGATGATAGACTTCTTCTCCTCGATGGTCCACATCTTAATGAAGGAAACAAATTTATTTTTTCCAGTGGTGAAGAAGATCTCAGGGCTACAATAGCACAAAAAGTCTTAGCATAATTGGAGGTAAAGATCTTGATGCAAGGAACTCTAAGTAATGCATTCTTAGCATTGCTTTCTAAACATAGTCATAATCTCGGTATGATTGTGACCTCACAGTTATACATTTTTGGCATTCTAGACACAGTCAAGATCTCGGTGAAGTAGTAGTGATGGTCTTGTTCTTTAATGAAGACAAGATCATGATCAAGATCTTGGTGTAGTTGACATTCAAGTAGAAAGACCTCATTGACATGGTGATGAAGCAAGAAATGGTGCAACTAGAAGGACCTCTTTGGTACTATGATGATGATCTAGATGACGCAGTAATGATGATGATGATGTCAACAATAAGAAGGGGATTGGTGTCTTCAACATGGAGTGACCTAGTAGGTCAAGGGTCATGGTCTTGGCATTCTTCATGTAGGATATTTATAAGAAGAAATTTTTGTGGGTTTTCCTCTCCAAGAGGAATAGGTTTTGACCCTAGCAGAAAGCCAACATATGGTGTTCTTGTCTCTTGTATTTTGGTGACTATTTGATCAAGTAAGAAATATACACACTAATGATATTAAGATAAGATTGTGCTAATAAGAAAAAATTTAAAATATCTCACAAATAGTTATCATTCTAAGAAGAATCACATTAACTATATTTTCCCTATATTCTTCAATAACATTAACTACCAAGAGGATCCCTATGTACCACACAATATGTAAACTATTTCTAAGAGTGGTTGAGCCAATGGGGAAAAGCATCAAGAACAATAATCTAGAATTATGAATTTGCCTCACTCACCATGATTATATATGCTTTGCAAATGATATCCAAGCACTCAGAGGCATTGTTGACTGACTGCAGATCAGGTTGTAATAGATAAGGGATTGATTTTAAAAGTGACTGCTGATCACTTTAGTGTTATCCCATATGAGAACGCAATGAACCCTATCCTTAGCTTTTATGGCATCCATGAGAAAGTCTAAAATGTGAGCAGAAACCATGTGTAAATAGGGAGCTAAGTCGCAACCTTGTCTAGTCAACTTATGTAATACAATTATGTTCAATGGTTTCCCAGTCACAAAAGAAATGTTTGATGCATTACTGAAAGGAGGTTTGACCATTCAAACAAACTTGCTGCCAAACATAAATACATGTGAGCATATGGAGGATAAATTTTCAATCTACACTGTTGTAGGGTTTATCATAATCAATCTTTAACAACAACATTTTCTGGCCAGTTTCTCTAGACAACTCTAATATCGATTCCCACAATGTGATTATAGTAACCAAATTGAATCTGTCCTAAATGAAGTTGGTCTGCTCAAGCTGGAAAATACATGTAGCTACCTTTTGGGCCCTCAAAAGACAAGGGTCTTTGTGATAAGCCTCATCATTAGGTAATTATATGGACCTTAATTCACCTCCTAGCTTAGTTGAACCAACTATTCTCATAACTTATTGCATACTTTTGATAATATTTTGTTTATGAAATGAGTTAGAGTTGGATATTTTTCTTTGTGGTCTAATGTGCATTTAATCTAGGATGGAAGGATAAAGGCAAGGAGCTTTGACAAAGTCCAAGGTCAAAACACAAATGGGATAAGGGAGAGGGATTATAGAAGGTAAATCCTCCTCATTTTCTGCCCCTCTATTCAAATATTCCTCCATAATCTTGAAGTACAAGTAGCCAAATCACGAGGACTAGAAGACAGTCAAGCAAGTCAAAGACAAAGCATCAGTTTATCTCGAGTTTAGGAGTCGGGCCTCCCTAATTTTAAGGAATTCATTGGTGACTTTAGATGTATAAGTAGAGAGGCCTAGGACCTTAGTAAGATTTAGATTCAGCCAACCCTGAGTTAAATCAGAGGGTGGAAGCTCTTAGGTTAGGTCCCAACCATAGCAGCCAAGGCTACTCTTTATTTTACATGTATGCTAGTATAGATTCATAGTTTTATCATTCATTTTCTTAGTAGATGCATTTCCATTACATTAGTGTATATTAGATTGGTTTTGTGATAGTTTGCTTCCATTTTTGCATTCTTTCAAGTAGTGGGTTAGCAAGGAGAAAAGTGATCACCATAAGGTTGTGAGCAGGTATCTCAGCCTCACTTCCTCCCTCTGGGATCATGAATTGAGGAAGGGATCCTTCAATAGCCCAAAAAAACACATATTTCTAGTTCTCATATGATCTTTGGAGTTTGTTGCCTTTGATTCAATATTTGGTTCATGTTACAAGGAAGATTTCATTGTCATCTTTTTCCATCTCCATTTCTTCAATAAGATCTCACTCATGCTTTCATTCCCTTCAACAACTTTATTCATGCATAATATATGCAATTGATTCATGCTCTTCTAGTTTATGAAAATGTATCTTGTTGCATAGTTCTTGGAAGACAAAAATGTTTTAAGTAGAGCAGGTACTTCATGAGGAGACTGAGACTTCATCACCAGTAGCCACCTTCCACTTCATCCACCTTAGCCATCTCTTGTTCCACCATCACCCTCACTAGTTTTTTTTTATCATTTTTCATTGAAATTCCCCTAGATACATTCAGTAAATCTAGCCATCCCTTATCTTGGATATGTGCTCCTAGACCTTTTGACACCCTGTTCCACTCATCACGCACATTTCCAGAGCTTCCCAACACCTCCAACACCTCACAATCAACTCTCAGTTGTATCCTGTAGGTTTCCTGTAATTCCTACAGGATCATCCCATAGGTTTCTAGTACATCATATAGGTTTTTCTGAAATGGCCTGTTTTGAGGCCGAATTGATGGGAAACCTCTAGGAAGTCACAAAAATCCTCCTAGGACCCTTCCACGCCATCCAACCACTTCATAAACCTTCTAGCCATCCTCAATCACCTTCCATTCAACTGTCACATCCAGAAGAACAATTAATTGCATACTTGATTTTGCCTAAAAAAACCAAACAAGTGAAAAAAGATTTAGTTTAGTTTTTGCTTACACATTAGTATGGTTTGATGCTCTTTACTTCTGTAGCTTAGATAGTAGCATTTGTTTAGTGTTTATTTAGCAATTCTACTTAGCATATTTTTTTAAATGGTTAATTAGGATATGGTGTGATTTATCATTACATGTTGTTTTCTTCATTACTGCAATAGAGTAGCTCTCCTAGAGTAGATTTTCTCTTCTTTCATTAAAGAATCAAGATTCTTTTGACTCTATAGAATTCTGAATTGGAACCCCTAGGGTCTCTCGTTGATCGAATAGTGGCAACAGGTAGGACCATCACTTTTACTTGTGCATACAGCATTGTCACCTCCAAGTTTGTACAAACCTCGAGTTGATAAGTAAAGTTGTAACCCAGGAGTTCTAGCATCCTTGCTACAATACTGGTGCTCATCACTTTTTGGTGTCGTTGCCGAGGAGTTGTCTGAGTAGAATGTCATTACTGCTTTCTTTTCTTCTATTTCTTGTCTTCAATATTCTATCGTTAGTTTATTTACACAAATGTAATCTAGGTGCCTTCTCTCTTTCATTTTTCATTATTTTCTTTCCTTTCCATTCTTCAAGTAGGATTTCAATTCAATGAGTTTCTTTTTCATTTTGTCAGTGATTTTCATTCAATCTACAAGTACTTTCCAGTTGTAAAAAAAATACAAACCCAAACCAAAAACATTTCGTTTCATGCCTTGTAGGAATAGGGACAACTTAGCGAATTTTTTGCCAAATTCCCCCACTACATCCAACAACCAACCTTCTCTCTTCTTTGGTGACTGTGAACTGGAAGAACCCTTAGATGAGGAACCTGTGAGTTTTGAAGAATCTACAGTGGAATAATAAGAAGAGGAACCCATTCCTACTTAACCAATGGTTGAAAACCGAAATGGTAGAGGCAATAGAGAGAGAGTTGAGGGTGCCTTCCCCATCAGGGAAACCAACATAGGTACTAATATGAAAAATATAAGCCCCTCTTCCCTACCTCATTCCCATGGCCTAACCATAGAGGACCCTGACACTTTCCTATTTGATTTTGTTGTTATATGATGAACCTCTGACTCTAGAGATGATGAGAAATATTTAAAACTATTTCCATCTACCCTCAAGGATGCAACATTGTGTTGGTTCATGGGCTTACCTAGAGATAGCATCACCACTTGGACTCAGATGCAATAGGCCCTTAATAAAAAATATTGGGACTATTGTAGGTCAAAGGGTACTAAAGAAAAAAAATTCAGGATGACCATAGGCCATGATGAATCCTTAGAAGACTACGAAGAAAGATTCCAACTCAGTTGCAAGAGGGTTAGGTGCACACTTGACCCTAAGTCACTAAAGTTGGTCATGCTAAGGGGAGTAAGTGAAGATCTTATGTATACCTTACATTTTTTATCATTAGGAGATATCTAGCAATTACCATATGAGGATATCAATATTGTATTTAGAGAACATTCTAGGGTGCCGAGGAAAAAGGGTAGGGGTAGTCAACCTATGGCTAGTACATCATCTTCCTACTCATCCATCAAGGGTGAAATCGGAAATATTTTGGAAGATTTCAATAGTGAGATGTTGCAAACCCTTGCCTTGAAAATGGATGCCATGAACATTAAAATGAAGAAAGAAGAAGTAGAGAGAGCCTTAGCCATATTTTGTCCTAGATGCATTAGGAGGCATCCCAGGAATGAATGTTCATTCAACTATATTGAAATGTGCTTGGTCTATGAAGAAAACCACTCCACATATAAGTGTCCTTCCTTACCCCGACTCAAAGTCATATATCAAGGAGCTGAAGGGGTCATTGAGCAGCTTTGCTACATTAACCAAAGGAGACCTCCTAGGCCTAGACCATACTAGCAGGGCATGAAAGGGTCATCCTATGCATATTACATCCCTAACCAAACCATAGCTATACCTTCTTATGGACCCCCTGCTCAACCTTCCTGGTCTATACCCCCTCCTTGGTCCTATGCATCTTAGTATCATTCCCAGCCATCTAGCTAGTCATTTCAACCTTACACTCTACCACAACCTTAGTGGAATGCACAGGGGAGGAG